>WAAE01022211.1:518718-711163 GCA_013400495.1 Nicator chloris
CCCCCCGCCGGCCCGGCCCCCCCGTCCCGGTGCGGCGCGGCTCGGCTCGGCTCGGCTCGGTCCATCCCGCGCAGCGGCCCCGGGACGCGCCTCCTGTCACCTTCAGCGGCGCTGGCCCGGGCGGGAGGCGCGCGGCGCCGCCGCCATGGTGCTCATCAAGGAATAGTGAGTGCGGGGAGCTCCCCCATCCCGGCCCCCTTGAGCCCCTCCGGTCACCTCTGTCCGCGCCCGGGGCCCTGCGCGGTGACGGCCGCGGGTGGGCGGCCCGGCTTTGCCCCGCACTGCGGCCGCGGAGAGGGAGGGAGGGAGCGGGGAGCGCCGTGAGGGCCGCGGCGGCGGTGGGGGCGGCAGTGAAGGTCACGGCGGGGCGGGGGCCGCGGCTGCCGGCGGGCACCGGGTCCGCTCGGCCCCTCTGCGGCTCCGCGGGGCCCCGCCGGTGCCCCTACGGCCTCCGCGGGCGGCTGGCCCCGCACCGGCTGTGCGGGGTGGGTGTTGCCGGTGCCCGGGTGCCGAGGGCCGAGCCGGGGCCGGGAGCCGGCTCAGTCCCGCGGGTTTCTGTGGGAGGTCTGAAGGGAGGCAGGGGCGTCTTGCTCCTTGCTCGTTGTAGAAGAGCCAAGTGTCAAGCCTGGTTTTGGTCCCCTCCCGCCTTCGGCTGTGTAATCTCCAAGGAGGGACTCCCAAGAATGTCAGAAATGAGGTAGCTCCGAAATATTTTTGTGTGTGTAAGCCTCACTTTAGAGTTCTTCACTGACCCTGAGGCTGCTGCGGTTGTCCTGCCCCGTGATGAGGATGCAGGGGTGGAAAACTGGCTGGACATGAGGATGTGTAGCTATTAGTCACGTTGCTTGTCACAGTCCTTGGTTCAGGAGCTTTGTGCTTGCTAATGTGGAATATACTCTTGGACCGGTGCACTTTGGCTGGGTGTCTTCGAAGCTGTGCATACTCTGCACATCGTTCTTTCCTGAACTCTTAAGGTTAACTCAAGTGCATTCCCAAGTTAAATGCATTCCATCATTGTAAACTTCTTTTGGCTGATGGAAGAGGCTTTCTGTTTATTTTTTCTTTCTCCCCTCATAAAAGATACTTGTGATCCCTGTGATAAAGTGGGTTTTCAGGTCTTCTCTTACACACGTTTACCTGCATGACTGTGTCCTCCTTACAGCAATTACTTTGCAAGATTATGGACAATGATGTGGATTTAAATATTAAAACTATGTTGAGGGTTGTACTGATCCTTGTAGTTGTCTTTAAACTTGATTAACTTTTTTTCCCCCCCCAATCCTTAAACCCCTGCTATTTTTATCCAAACAATAGGAGTATAGAATTCAGGAGCAGCAGCAGAGCTGCTCTTAGTAACACAAAAACACCATTACCTTCTGTAGTGTTAAACTGAATACCAGGCAGAAACCTGGGCTAAGTGCTTAGTTTCAGGTGCATGAAAAGACAATTAACTCCTTCTACAACATCTGTTTTGTTGATATTTTCCTATGAATTTACTGCTTTCCTTCTTACAGCACCTTGGCTGGGTTATTGTGTATCTTTTTCATGCTTCCGCTCACAATCCCTTGCCCTGTACCACAGTAAAGCTCATTATCAATGAGCTGTACTGTAAAGGTGAGAACATATGTACTTTGAATTTCAGATTTCTGACAGTATGAGCAGTTTATTTTCATGACTATCACTTCCAAAAGTCATTTTACTCGATATTATTTACCTCACCATATCAGCATGCCTACTGGTCTTTCACACTGCCCGTTTCAGAAGCAAGGTGGGAAGTGTAAATGTTAAGAGTAAAGGTTGAAAGACCAGAATTACTACATTGGTATCCTTTTACAGGTTTTCATTTGTATTTTCCAAAGGGTCACTAAACCTTTTTAGTGTTGCCATTATAGTGTTTCTTTTCTTCCCTTTGTTTTGCCCTTAGTAAGACAGATGTGGCTCTTCTTGATGTTGTACATCAAAGTTGCCCAATTTACATCCTATTTGAGATGGTTTTTGGTGAAATCTCATGTTCCAGGAAGCAGTTGTTTAAGGCATATTGAAACCACTTGTTTTGGTGTCAGAGGGCTATTTACAGTGCTTTGTTGTTACTGTTTTGCTGTTACTTAAGTTGGTTCTGGTTTCATGGAGGTAATTACTGCCTTCCTACCATAGATGGTAAAAATCTAAATGATCTGTAGCTTCATCTCATCTGAGCAGATTATTCTTCCATCTCTGTGACCCCTTATCACACTCTCCCTGGTAAATCAGATGGGGTTTATTATGTACCCTGTAAGTATTTTAGGAACTGATACAGAAATAGAGCAATATAACAAAAACCTGATGTCACATTTTATTATCAGACAAGTCTATGTCATCATTTCTCTAGAGCTTCTTGTCCTGATGGTTATGCAGTGATGACTTGAACACTTCCATTTGATGTCCTGTCAGACTTTCAGACTTATCTTGCATTTCTATCCATCCGTGCTGCAGATAAGCTGCATGGATTTCCTTCATTTGTTTGCATTTTTTTGGTGTCAGGGTTTGTAAGTGCTGGCTGGAGCCTTGCTTGCTGTCCTTATTTTGATTTAAACTGCGTCGGAAGACCTTGAGGAGAATCAGAGTGTGGAGACTCAGTTCCCTTTCCTGTAAAGTGACGATAATGCCACTGACCTTCCCTGCAGCTGTACTTCCCTTTGCTGTCATTTGAGGCAGATTTTAATCTAACAGGGATCTTGAATGTTCCTCACCATTTTCAAGGCCAACCACATCATATAATTTCTCATAAATTGAGCAAGTTCTGTCCTAAAGTTAGGATTCTTTGATCCCATTGCTGCTCCTGCAAAGCTTTTCCTCAAGATCTTCTTGAGGACTCTTCCCTCCTCCTCCTTTATCACTTGACTACCTGTAAGTGGTTTTCACTCCCACTTTTTTGGTTTGCTGGGCTGAATGAACTGTAAACCATAGATCTTGTTTGTGTTTCTGTTTCTCCATTGAACTCTAAGATAGTAATTCAGATTTAGTGTCTTCCAGTTTCCTAAATGGAATTTCATTCGCTTACAGCAATGTTTTACACCAGGTTTTCTGAAGAAAAATGTTTTAACTCCCTTCCAAAGAAATTGTTTCTTCCCTGTTTCTTGGTCTTTCACTTTAATTTATCATCCAGCCCCTCTTTTCATTCTTACTGCATTTTTATCCAGTTAACTAACCCAACATCATGCTCAGTGGCAAAGTCTACCTGTCAAAATCCATTTCCTTTTTTTTTCCTCTCTTACACCATACTGGTGTTGGTCCTCTTCCCTCTTGCCTTTCAGCAGGTATTTTCAGGAAACAATATGTAACAGTGAGTAAAACAATTATAGTTGAGTGTATCCTACCAGCAAGTGGCACATGGATTTCCATGAATTGATTAAATCCCATTTAAAAATTGCTTTTACTTTCTGTATGTGGCAAGGAATGCCATGTCTTCAGTAGATGTGATGTAAAGAAGCACGTGATTTGGTCTGGAATTTGTTGCCTAAGGACTCTTCTGTTGTAAAACAGTCACTGTTCCTTCTCCATTCACTTTTTTGCATCGTTTATGATCTCTGAAACTCTTCCATACCTGAGTCTTTTAGCTGGTTTTTCTCCCAAGCTGAAAGGCCGAGTCTTAACTGCTTTTTTCTCACGTAGAAGCTTTTCCCCATCTCCAATCATCTTTTTAAACTTTCTTCACTTGTTCTGTATCCTCTTTGAGATAAGGTGACCGGGACTTTGTGCAGTATTCAAAATGTTGATACACGGGAGATTCTAGTGACATAATTGTCTTTTTTGTGTATGTGTCTCTGTGCTGTTCCAGTTTCTAATATTGGATTTACTTTTGAACTGCCACTGAGCTGATGTTTCCTGCTGCTTTTCCATAAAGGCACAAGATATTGGCAATAACTAACTTAGGGCTCATTAACCCCATGTGTTTGGTGAAAATGAGTGCCTATAGTGCATTATTCTTTTTTTTTATTGACACTGAACTTCCTTTGCAGTTCTCAGTAGTTCTTTCTGCAGTGCTTTGCAGTCAGCATAAAGTGTTGCTGTCACAAGTAATCTTGCATAATCTGTAATCTTTTGCCCCTATTGCAGTTTGGGTTTTTGTAAAGTGTAAAAAAAATTTCTATTTTCACCACTACTGCTTTTTCAAAATCTGTTTATTAATACAGAGGGCTTTTTTCCTGATTGTGTCCTAGTTTCTTTGAGACTAATTCCCAAAGAACTGGGAGTTCTTCTGCCCACGGTAGCCATATCAATTTCCTGTCTATCTTTTGCTTTGGATCCTTGTTCAACATCATCCTTGCTGAAAGTAGAAGTCAAACACAGATCTAGTTTTGGAGAAGACCTTAACAAGCATGTATTTCTGTCAGCTTTAAATTGGTTCCTTTCCAAAAAATCTGTGTGACTTCAGGCAGTTTTTGCTGTGTTGTCCAGTCAGTTGATTCTCAGAAGCATTCAGGAAACCACAATAATAAAAAAAAGACTCATTTAAAGCAGTGGGAGCACCTTCCTTTGCAGCGAGCTCTGAGAAGGCTTTTCCTCTGCTGTTTCCTGCTTTGGGACATGTGAGCAAATCGTGCAGTGCCTTGTGGCTATTGCAGATCTCTGCAGAATTGCTGAGGCCCACAGAAACCTCCCCAGCAGCTTGATGAGGAATAAAATGGGATTGCTGAAAGGCTGGAGTGAGAGGGGTCACCACTGTGTGGATGCTGTGTAGGTTTGTAGGCCAGTGAGGTATCACCAGTTGAATTACAGAGTTGTAGGAGAAGGTTGCAATTATGCTCTATCATGTATTGGTTCTCTTTGAGGTTGTTCTATAAATACTCTTTGGCCTGAGGAGTGCTGGGTGGATGCTGGAATTCTGGGGGGAGAGGAAAGCTCTGCAGCCATTGCTGTGAGGAATGTGGGAATTCTGGGGCTGCAGGGATATTTGCTAATTTCTGTCTCTGTGTTCCCTTCCAGCCGTGTTATCCTGCCCGTTTCTGTGGAGGAGGTAAGTTCTTTGCTTCTTGCTTGCTTGCTTTAGGACTGTAAATAAACCTGTGATCAAGGCATGAACAAAAACTGGAAAATGCAAGCTGTCTTCAGGAGCCCCTGGGAGCTGTTACTCATTCACCATCATTTTGACCAAATAATTGTATTAAGTCTGAGGGTGCCAATCATCTCTCTTATAAAATACTTTCAGATATGCTGATTATAAATCTTGAGTTGTCAGGCTGTTTTCAAGTGCAGTTTTCCTTTTGATTAGTACTATTTTTCTTTTCTATTTTTTTTTAACACGAAGGGGAAGCTTTAGTACAAATTCGAGTCACCTTTTAAACTGCATTTTGCTGGAACTCTTTTGTTTTAAACTCTTAAGCAGAAATCAAGGATTACTTGTGACTTAAGAGGCCCATATAGCAAAAGGACTTTTTAAGACCTGTGCTATTTAGCTCTTACAGAAAATTTTGTTTAGATAAAGCTGAATTGAGAGAAGAAATGTCGTTTCTATTGGACAGGATGATTTTCATCACCAAATAGACCATGGAATAGCTGTGCAGACTCTGTGGCTGTTTCCCTCCTGTTTCCTCTGATTTGCAGCTTGCCTTTCCTTCCTCCCTCCTGCCTTGAACACCACTCTTGCAGAGAATCTAACCATATAAATGTTTTGAATTTTTTGATCTTTATACTAACAGGGTAGAAATTGAAATGACTGAGTCTATAGCACTTCCGTAGCAGATTCCTTCTTCTGGATGTGTTTTATTTTTTCCTTGTGATCCTTGGCTGTAAGCCTTGGGTTTGTGAACTCTGATCAAGGCCTTGTCCTAACTCTTAGGAAGAGCTGTGATAACAGCACTCGTGTTCATTTTTCTTTCCTCTGAATATAGCAGCTACTGTGGCGTAGACAGTGGTGGGCTGGCTCATGGTAACACTTTTTTAAGCGCATCCCTTTTATAACTCTCAGTCTTTTGACAGAACACAGTTTAGAACTTCATCTAGTGCATTCCTGCAGCCATCAGACTGGCTAGTAAAACAAAAGCAGAGTCTAAGTGGAGTTTTTTGTTCCTGTGGCTCAGTCCGCTGTGACAGGTATCAGATGCTGACAGAAAGCCCAGACCTCTGATCAGAGAGTGGGTTTAGATCTGTATTCCATGTCAGTGCAAGAACAAAGCTGTTAATACCAGAAATTCTGTCTGTTGCTTGCTCCCTACCTGTAGCTTTTATACTTTCTGCCTGAATCTGTTTCAAGCAGTTTTAACAGAAGTCAGACTGAAGTATGAAAGCAGGGAAGTTTGGATCTTTTATGGTGTCTGAGTGCCACTTACAAGAGCAAGTACTTGACAAAGGAAGGAGTAACATGATCAGCTTTATCAAGTGAGCCAAGGATGCAAACTTGCAGGTTGGAGAAAGCTGTGGGTAAATGGCAAGTCGCTTGAGCTCAATGGACAGAAAGGACCTTCCTGAATAACAGGAACCCTGCCTTGTCGTGATATGGCTCCTTGGTATCAAGCTGTGTAAATAGAAAGTCAAAGCATCAGCATACAGATTGTTTCTTTGAGGGGGTTAGACTGGATGGAACCCAACACGGGGTTTTCCTGAGTTCTCTGATACTGGGATTAGCCTTCATCCCGTTAAAGCGAGTCCCTGCCTGTGCTCTCGTCCCTCCCTGGCTGTTCAGAGCCTTGTGTGTAAACTGCCTGTGTGGAAAACGGAGGGTTTGGGCTGTAGATAAATCTGTCAGTCTCTGGCAACCTCCTTATGTGAGGGTGCCCTGGGATTATCTGTTTCAGGAGATGTATTGCTCTGCTCTGAGTCCGGTGCGTGCCTTGTGGAGAAACCCCCAGCCTGACCAAATCTAATTTCTCCCCAAACTCGTACATTGTCACCATGTCCCATGAGTGATGTCCCTTTCCAAGGTCTGGTGTTTTTCCTGTGACAGTGCAGATGTCAGGAGACAGTTCCCTGAGCAGAGAGGGTTCTAAAGTTCACTTAGTTTTGCCTATGTACCTGGGTGTGCTTAAGAAGAAAGGTTATTTCCAGTATTGACTCAGAGGATGACTGCTGCTCTGTTTATTGCCTCATCCCCCTTCCTGTGTGCAAAGATGCTGACACATCTGTGAATCACTTGGTCACTGCACTGCTGTCTGTTCTGCAAACCAGCTGTTAAACCTTCATTGCTTTCAAGGATTTCAAGGATTTCCTTATGTACAAAAAACTCTTAAATAGGGCTCTGGAGACTTGTTATTGCTCTTGACTGTGTAGCTGCTCATGAAGCATCTCTGGCTAGCAGGAGGACTTCTGATTTCATTTTTGTATGGTTGATTTTTGCTCAAAAGGCTTAAGAGTTCGCACCTGCTGCACGCAAATTGTTGGCAAAAGTCTGATGCCAGTGTGTAAGATAGGGAATGAAATTAATTGTAACTCTGAGACATCATGAAAGGGTTGAGGGAGTCTTCTGTGAGGTTCTGTGGTATGTCAGGGATTCCGTGTTCAGTCTCCACCCTTAGCAAATGGATCTTAACCAACAGTATGGAATTCAAGAGAAAACTAGTGATCAGGAAGGCATTAGGGAACTGTGACTTAATCAACACAGAGCTCAGCCAAGATGGGAACCAAACAGTGCAAGAGAAGCCCTGGTGATGACTAAAATTCGAAAGCTGGCATGTAGGAGTTAGACTGTAGCAGTCTGTCTTCTACATGGAAACCCTGCCAAAAAGTGGTTCTGCTCAAGTGCAGGCTGCAAGCTGCACTGCTGTGTTGGTTTATCCCTTGTCCCACTGCAGGGAGCAAAGGGAATCTCCTTGTTGAGTGTTGAGTGCCAGGCTTTGCTCCCATTCCCTGACCAGCATCAGGTGCCAGCTTGGGGAGCGTGGACTCGTGTGGGTGTCTGTGCCAGCTGCCACTGAAATGCTGGTATGGATTAGAGCTGTGTGTACACATTCTGTGCTGCCTCTTTGTTCCTTTCACATGGCAAGGAGCTTGCCAAACACACAGGAATCTTTTTAATTGCGTTCAAAGCAGCTTTCAGGGAAAACAACTGCTCTTGAAGATGGTTGTGTTGAGATCAGGCCTGCTGGAGGAAATTTGGTGCAATGAAGATATTCTCTCAGCTGTGTAAGAGGTGTTTGGCACAGAGCAAGAGGGATGACTTCCTGCAGAAAAGTTTTTTGGAGCTCTCAGGTCTGTCTGGAGTCCACATTGATACAGCCAAAATCTTTTTCCCTGTTTATCTTTGCAGGGAGAATGATGTGGGATTTGCCCACTGGGACAGTTTTATTTGGGCATTTTCCTCTCTTATCAATGTGATTAAAGGCTCAGAAATAACAGGGAAGTTTAAATGGTGAGGATGTTAAACCAAAGGGTTTATCTTCTTAGTGTCTGAACTTTGACCCAAGTATTTGAAAGGGAGAAGGAATGAATAAGAGGCTGTTACTAAGAGGAATTAGTTTGTCCTCCTGGAGCGCTGTCCTGGGACTTGCTGCAAAGCACTCAAAGCCATTCAGTCCTCCTCTGTAATCCTGTAGTTACCAAACTCATAATAAACTCTGTTCTATGAGTATTTGTGTGGCTCTTACTCTGCTAAAGCAACTTTGCTTCTAAGGTTTCACAACTCTCATGTTTTGCTCTTCTGGAGGGAGGTGAGTGTTCAGCTTTGTGTGGGTCATATGTAGGGAGTCATAAGGAAAGCAGTGTGGTGTATGAAATGTCAGAAGTCAGAGACTTGTATTGCAGCCCAAAATCCAGACTGAAACCCAACCTGGTGTGACAGTGCAGGAACTGTCCAGCCAAGTGAGGGCTGCTCATGTAACCTGGGCCAGGACCTTCTGGAGAGATCCAGCAGAGCTGCTGCTCTTAGCTTAAAAATGGTCTGATTTTTGTTCTGCCCCACCTTAGCTGAGGCCAGGACACCTAGCCTTGTCCCTCTGGCTTCCATCTATTCTTCCAGCAGGAATAAATATTTCCTTGGTCTTTGTCGGCACCAGATGGCACAAAGTACCAGAGAGCTTTGGATACTGTTGTTATTTTGGGTGCTCTGACAACAAAATTTAACGAGTGTGGAAATCTTCCTTTGTTGCAGAAGATGTTCCAGCCCAGTGAAGTATTTCTGGGTTCTCAGCTCTGAGCAGTATTCCACTTTTCCAGGCTGGGTTTCAGAAGTGCTATTCCTGTTTCTGATGCAGAGCCTTATGCTGTGGAAAAGGAAGATGGCCTGAACAGTGTTGCATTGCTTTGTAGTTTATGTTATGGAATTTTGGGGGGATTTTGGTGGTTGTTGGTTTTTTTTTGTGTGGTTTTTTTTTTAAATCATTGCACTTCTGGTGCCAAACACTTTGTGGTTTACCCTTTCAGATTGCCTCCCTGTACTGTTGCTTTTGGCAACAGTTGCTGTTTTCCTCACTTAAACAGTTCTGAAGACTTAACTCTGCTAAGTTAGAACTCTTCCTTTTAGCTTTGTGGTTTAGTTTCTTCATCCTCAAACTTTGCTCATCTAACTTTGCCTCAGAGAGACCTGTGTGAATTTTCTTCATTTGATCATGTTTCTTTTGAGCTCTGCATCCCCTTTTTCAGCTACAAGAGGCAAGAGTGTATTAATCTTTACATCTTCTGCAGTGGAGAATGTTCTCTTTTGTTAATTTTCTTGATTTTTCCTCTACTCTGCCCTGGAAAACATTTATAAATGCTTCTTATGAAAGAAATTGTGTAGTATCAAGTACTTAAAGTGATTTCTGGGAAGTAATGCTGCCAAGTGAGTGTCTGTAAGAGACTGACAAATGATTTTAGGGTAAGAATTTTACTGTATGTTGAAAGTCTGTGTTCTCCCTGGTAGTGGTTTAAGCTTGTGGCTAAGAGGAAGTGTAATACAGAGAAAAAACAACACGACCCAAACCACAGATAATAGGAAAAATAATAGTGGGAGCAGTGACAACATAGATCAACTGATCATTTGGGACACTGACTCAGTTATTTCATTAGATAAATTTTTCAGAATGAAAATACCCTCTTTACTTCAGGCTTCATGCTCAGTTGTTTGAACTGCACATGGGGGATTCTCATCTTTGACCCTCAAGGGCTCCTAAGCTGTGCACAGTTAACAAGTTTGTTTCTTGGAGCACTTAAATCAGGTGGTGCAAGTACCCTTTGTCTTCTGTCTCCCTTATGAAGTTTTTCACTCCCTTCCGCTGCATTTTGTATAAAAGTTTGATGTGAATTTCTTTGGGACTCTTCTGGGTGCAGCACTGCATGCTTATTGATTCAGGACTGGGAGTGCCTTATTCTCAATTTTCTGGAGATAGCTGTGTGCCAAAAAGAGTGAAACCCAATGGATTTTGCTGTAGTATGGCTGGGGTCGTCTGTATTTTCTTACTTTCTGATGCTCCTTTCATCTCTCCTGCTTTCTCCTGATTCTGTGTTGGTTTGGAGCTTGAGATTGAAGGGTTAAAGGTAACTATCTTGCTGGCAGTGCTTTCCTCCTAACTACCACTCAAGCTTTCTATCTCAAATGAAATTAAATGAGCTGCTTATCTGCCCATACAAGTGGATGTCCTTTTCTCTGCCCTCTCCCCGGGTAATAAATTTGTCCTTGGCTTCTTCTGGCAAAGTTATTACTTCAGCTAAATTATAGCCATGGTAATAATGTTTCTTTAATGTCTCCAGTATCAAGTGGGGCAGCTGTATTCCGTGGCAGAAGCCAGTAAAAATGAAACTGGTGGAGGTGAAGGAGTGGAAGTCCTGGTGAACGAACCCTACGAGAGAGATGGAGAGCGTGGGCAGTACACACACAAGATCTACCACTTACAGAGGTATGGGAACCATTTCATTCCCAGAGGTGGGCCAGAGGAACCAGAGGAAGAGGCAATAGGGTTGCAGCAACTGTAAATCACAGATTATGTAAAGGCTGAAAGATGCAGAGGTAAGGCAGCACCAGGCAGTGAACATCACTGGGACACCCACCCGCCCTCCCCTGTAAATGTGGCTGTTGTCCCAAGAAAATCTGGCTTTGAGCTTTTCAAAGCAAGTCTGATCCTGCCACCCAGTATTTTCATACTTGAATTTGGCTAAAGAGCAAAACACTTCCTAGATTTCAACCTGCTTTCACCCTTTTTTTTTTCATTTGTTTTATCTTTCATTATGTAAAGAAGATTTATATTAACATGTCTGTTTTAGTATTTCTGGAAAACATTATCATGGGGTTGAGGAGAGCCCTACCAATTCCAGAACTGTGCAAATCTCTAGTGTTTACATTCCAGGTGATGTCCTGCCTGTCTCAGTTCTCATTCTGTGTAGTGCTTATCAATGCCTTTCTTCCTATTTCCAAATTCTGCAGCAAAGTGCCAACATTTGTGAGAATGCTGGCCCCTGAAGGAGCTCTCAATATACATGAAAAAGCATGGAATGCCTATCCCTACTGCAGAACTGGTGAGTGCCTGAGGAAGGACTCTGGAGTGTCCCTTTTTGTTTTCTGGGGGCAGGGGGAAAAGGTAGGGGAGGGTATAAGGAAAGATGCAACCAGTAGAGAAGCTGTTTCGGCTCTTAAATCTTGGATTTCTGTTCTCTAAGCCCTTTGTGTGGTCAGGTAAAGCAAAATACAGTGCTGAGGAGTTAAAAGATCTGCCCTTGTCTGATGTGCTGCTAATGAGTGACCTTCCTCAATGAGAGGAAAAGAACAAACCAAGACTTATCTGTTAGTCTTCCTGAAGGAATAGCTGTGTAACACTGATGAAATAAATACACAAGGGGTGATTTTAAGTGCTCAAGTGCAGCATAGCCAGGTGGGAAAAAGTGGAAGATGCAGGAGAGGAACAGGGCAGATCTCAGCTGCCTCTTGCATGGTGCAGGTAAGATAACAAGTGTTAAGTGATGGGTATTTGCTCACTTGCAGGATCTGAGGTCAGTGAGGGTTGAACAGAGAATGCTGCAGTTGAAGTGAATCCATCTGTAAAGGCAGGGGTGAGGCTCTGGGAGCTGTGTAAAGTGCTGAAATAATGTCAAACCCATTTTCTACAGGAGTGGTTAGTATTTACTTACTGAAGTTACCAGCCACGGTGTTTAACAGCTTCTCTGGTCTTCACTGCTGTAAACTGAAAATTTGACTTTGCCTCCAAATTTATGTGGTGGTTTTGGCAGCATTTTATGCTGTTTGTATCACTGAAGGATACATTTTCTGCTAGTTGGTAGTGGTACAGTTGCTGTGGGAACGAGACACTTAAAAATTCCAACTGTTCTTGAAACTAAATATATAAAACCCCTTTTTTTTGACAATTTACTTAAGTGAATTTTAAATGAAGTGTTTTAAAAGAAGGAAAAAGCTCTGCAATGGGAGAGGATAGTGTTACTTCAGTCTGTGAAATTACATGCAGTAGTCTAGAGGAATGGATATTTCAAATACAAAATTCAGATGCTGCCATCAACTTTAGAATAAATTTTTAATGTCTCACAGAAGATGTGGAAACAAAGTTGTTTGCAACCTTTCTAAGTTTTATGCAGTTTTTTGCTGCATGTTACTTAAATTAGTTAGTAAATGTCTAGCTTATTTCCATGTTAAGCCCACTGAGCTGATTTAAATGCTTGGCTGTATCCTCCACCTCCTCTTCCTTCTGCACCAATTTCTGAAACAAAGATGTGGAGTTACTTCTTTTGTTATTCTTAAGCTGCTTATCCTTCAGTTAATCACGAATAAAATTCTACTGAAGTGGAAAACATAGGATATTAAAATCAAGTATAAGACTTCTCAACACAATCAAAGAAATTGCAGATTTTGATATGCTAGAAATGATAACAAAGCCAAAAAAAAAAAACCCTAAACTGTAACAAACAGCAACATAATATGAGATAAAAAGTGCTTTGTTGTGGGGGTTGGAGCAGAAGGCAGTTTTGATGCGGAGGCTGATAAATCTGTTTAGAGAATCTGCCAGCCTGACATGAAGCAAGAGGAGCTTGGAAAAGTTGCTGAAACCTTCCCTTGGCTGGGATTGGGCAGGAGGGGAGAACCCATGGGATGTGAGAGAGAACCCATGGGTGTGGGAGAGAACCCATGGGTGTGAGGACCCATTGGTCTGAGAGGAAACCCTTGGATGTGGGAACCCGTGGATGTGAGAGAGGACCCATGGATGTGGGAGAGGACCCATGGATGTGGGAGCCCATGGATGTGAGAGGGAACCCTTGGATGTGAGGACCCATGGATGTGATGTGGGGCTGCCTCGGGCGTTACCATTTTCCTTTGGATGCACTCGGCTGTTTTGGTGGACGTGAGCAGACTTGGATGCCCTGCTGTGAATCTTCGGGCAGCAGAAAATGCTGTGCTGGCTTAGAGCAGCCAGGCTTTCAGCCCTCTCACTAGAATCTGAAATTTAAGAGCCAGGGTCCCAGCAGGAACTAAACCTGAGTGTAGGAGTTGCTGGTGCTTCTGCCTGTGCCCTCCTGTCTGTGGTGGTGTTGCTGTGCTCTCCCTGAGGCACTGCTTGCTTGTTCACAGAGCCTTCTAAACTGGAATAAAGCAGAGCTTTTATTTAATTGTGCCTCGTGGTATTTTTTTTAATTATACGAGTTCATCCTTCTTACATTTCCCTATATCTCCTCTGAGAAGCTCAATTAATATACATCTTATGGGCCATTATCAAAGTAATACTGGAGATTGAGGGAATTTAAATGCCTAACTTATAACTTTCTGCAGTTCTGCGCTCTCTTTGTGCTGTAATATGTTGTTTTTATGTACTTTGAATGGAAGCCTTGCTTAATTCCTTTGAGAGTATAAACTGTAAGTGAGGTTGTTGTTATTGTATGGTTTCACAACTTCTGCAGTAAAAATGAAGTGAGGATTGTCTAATAGTTGTACCTGTGGGCTGGTGCCAAGGGGAACAGTGTTCTTCTCTGCAGTCTGACTTAAATATTAATGTCGCTTAAATGTTTTTAGAAAAGCAATTTGATGTGTGTTCCACTCTGAGTGTAACCATGGCCTGTGGCCAAATGTCAGGAAACTGAGAAGTTATAACTGCAGTTGAAACGTGTAGGAGTTGCTGCTGTAATGCCTCAAGAAGCAGGTCCTAATTTGTAGCAAGCTGAGCCTTGAAGTTTGAGTGGACATTTCTGAAGAGATTAATTTGTTTCTTTACAAATGAGGAGTCTTCCCCACAGGGAAGAAGTTAAGGAGGTGAAGAAACCTGTTTTGAGTCAGCTGCACAGTCACAGCACACAGTCATGGCAAAGTGGGAAGGCCCTGGTTTATAATTATTGCTGGTTTATTCAGTATTTTGTTGGGACTAGCAGGAAAAAAACCCATTTCCTTCTTGCAGAAATAATGAAATGTTCTTTGAGATGAAGTTCAGCCTTTGAAAAATTAGCCTCAGCTCTGCCTTCTTGTTCTCTCCCTCCAGCCCAACATGTCAGTCTAAATAATTGGCTTTCTGTAAAATTGCTGTAAAAAGCAATTTTCACATGCTAGGGGTTTAGAACAGTCCAAGCCCAGCAGTGGCTAATTAAGGCAGCTGGATATGCTTGATAGGTGACTTGGGATGGTAACTGTCTCCAGGATGCTGGCTTGGAAACTAAAAAATTTTTGCAATACCTTCAAAACCAAATTGCTCCTTCATCAAGCCCTGATGTTAGACTTCAGAACAGACCAGAGAACTTCGCCTCCAGCTTCAGACTTCCTTCTGCTTGAGTAGAATTGCTCAGGTAGAGCAGATGCTGACTGTTACAGGATCTTTAATTGCTTTTCTGTGTTGAATAATTGAGCCTGGGTGTCCAGGGAGCTCAGTTACCAGGAGTAGCAGAGATGCAGAGGGTCTGGTTACTCCAGGCAGGGCTGCACTAGCCTGAAATCCAGCGTGGGTTTCCTTTGGAAGTATGGAGAGATTCCTTATCTGGAAGCTGAGAAAGGATTGGTAAAATGCTGTCAGCTGAACATACTTATTCCATCTTCTCATCCAGCTGGCTGCAGGCCAGGGAGCACAAGTGGCAGTGCATAATTAATTACTGCTCCTCTGGGTTTCTCCAAGTCTGAGAATTTCCAGAGAAGTGGGTGAAGTTAGCTGGGTTTTATCAACTTCCATGTCTTTTCCCTCAGAGGTACCTGGGAAGCTGAAGCTGTCCCTGTTTGGCTGAGAGTGGGAGGAGGGCAATGGTTGGTCTGCAGTCTTTTCTCACTAAAGTACTGTGTCTCTTTCTTTCCATGTGTTGATTTCTTGGACCAGTTATTACAGTAAGTACTGCTTTTACTGATCATCTGTGGAGTAATGTCTGAAATGGAGTGTTCTGGGTAGAAGAAGCTTTTTAACCTGAGGCACTTTAGCTTTTATCATTGTAAGATCACATAGATTAACTGCCCTTACGGAGTGTGGTGTATCCTTGTGACCATGGACAGAGATCTGTCTGTGCTCAGCAAAGCTCAGCTTTACAAATAGGAACAAAGCCCTGCCTGGGTAAACTGAGTAAAAGCCAGTTAGCTCCTGCCATGCTGTCCCCTTGATTAATCTCTTCTGAATTTGATATTTCCTTTTTACATGCTGAGTGTTTCACTGGCTTGTGCTTTTGTTCCTGCTCCCCCGAGGGAGGATAGGGTTACCTTGGGGAGTCCTTTGCTCCTCACAGTAATAGTGAGAAATGGAAAGTTTTTTGCTTACTTGGCAGAACTGTGCTTCTTGTCCCTTCCCTTTCAGTGTCAAAAGCTCTCAGCACATCAGTTTAATATTGTTATTAATTTGAAGAGTTGCATCAAAATATGTACTCAGTGTTAGATCAATAATCTCTGTGGAAAGACAGTTTCTGCCTAGCTAACTTATGTTACCCCTTCTAAACTCTAAATAGAGTGGCAGATGTTGTCCTTTAAAGAAAAAGCTGTTTATAAACTCCAAATGTTTCACTAAAACAATAGAACTTAAGTGGGTTTTTTTTTTGTGTACAGCTTGTGGTTTATTTAATTTTAAGTAATTAATGATCAATCAATTTTGCTGAAAGCAATGATCTGGTTACAAATAATTCTGCAATTCCCTAAGTCAGACCCCAGTCAAATGGAGAGTTCATTCTTTGAGTTATTCAGTTCTTTGACTCTCCTAATGCTGTGTAATAAGAAGACAAATTATATATCCTAGAATAACAAGAAGCTTTATTTTGATGACAGAATGAGTATATGAAGGATGACTTCCTGATCAAAATTGAAACCTGGCATAAATCAGATCTTGGAACACAAGAGAATGTGAGTACTTGTGTTGTGTGTTTTACTCATCCTCCCCTTTAATGTCACAGTGCTGCTTTCTGTGCTGGGTTAGAGAAGTGCTGTGTGGAGCTGTCTATTCACCATGTTCCTGCATTTCAGATGTTTGTCTCACTACCAAGGCAGACTCCCTTCTGCTGGCTTCTCACATCAACTGAATAAAATTGACCCCCAAACACTTGTCCTGTGTGGGCACCTCTGCTTCTTTAGAAACTCTCCCATTGTGTGTTTACCTCTCTGTAGGTGGGAAGGGGAGCACTGGGTACCTGCATTTCCATCTGGCTTTATATTTTCTTGGACTGGGAGTGTTCTGTCACTGAAGCAGCTCCTTGAGTGTTGTTGTTTCCCTGCAGGTCCATAAACTGGAGCCAGAGGTATGGAAGAGTGTAGAAGCCATTTATATAGACATTGCTGATCGGAGCCAAGTACTCCCCAAGGTATGGTAGGTGGGTAACAGCTCCCTAGGGGGGGAGGCCTTGTGCTAAAAGGGGGCATCTTGGACAAACTGTGCTTCCAGAGATGGTCAGAGGCAGCAGCACAAGTGAGAGGATGGACAGAGGAGGAAAGGCATTCCTTGAAACTGCTCATGCAAGCCAGAGGAAAAGCTCTTTTAAAAACTGTCAGCAGTGCCTGTAAAATGTGTTGCCTGTGCGTGTAACAGTGGATTTCTACAGCAGTGCAGCTGACTGAAGTGCTTGAGTAGCAGGAAAGGGCACTCCCCTTTGCATCCAGGAGCTCTCCTAAACTTCCCCCTCTTTGATACTGACCCATGGCTTCACAAGTGTGTCTGGAAATGATGTAGCCAATACTTGGTTCTAAGAATCACTCCAGTTACTGGGAGAAAGAAAGGGGTGTTCCTTTACTGGGAAGAAAAATCAACTGTATGAAAATGGGATGTTGGTTGAGTTTCCTGACTTTCAAACAGTATTTGATACCATTTTTGTGGTAGTACTGTGAGTCTGACTGTACTTTTCTTCTAGTGAGCAGCGTGTGAGCATCACACTGATACAGTGCTGTGAAAAATCCTAGATAGCACAGCTGCTTTCTCTAACAGCAGTGCTGGGCTCCCAAAGAACAAGGGGTTACAGGAAACGTATCCTACAGACCTTCTGATAGCCTTAGAAAGGTCATATCAGTTTGTTATCACTTCTTCATAGGTCTAGGACACAACACAGTGGGGAGATACATTTCCTTGAAGAGTGTCTGACCTAATCTTGAGGTCTGAAAACAGTAGTTCTTGAGAAGGCAGAGGTTAGTCTTGGCCCAGGAAAAGAGAAATCCTTTTTGTGAGAGAACAGCTGGGTAACAGTAGAGTAATTTGTGTTTAATCTTTGTGTCTGTCCAATAGGATTACAAGGCAGAGGAAGATCCAGCAAGGTTTAAATCTGTCAAGACTGGACGTGGACCTCTGGGTCCCAACTGGAAGGTTTGTATTGATGAGTTCAGGAACTGTATCAGGACAGATACTGGGGTTTGGAGCCAAAGATACATCTGGAAAATACTGGAATCCCTTCTGCAGAAGGAAATGCAGAACTCAGTACTGATTTTGTTCTGATTTTAAAACAAAGGGCTTGGTACAAAGAGAATGAGTCCCAGGAAATCTCCAGAGCTGTCTGATGCTCAACCCAAGGGTTCACCCAAGAGAATTCAAGTATGAGATAGCTGAGTAACGACCAGCAGTGTTTAACCTTTCACTGAAATCATTGGCATCTGAAGACATTACAAGTGCAGATGTAATACCAGTCTTTAAAAGGGACCCTGAGTGGGATTTGGGGAGCTACTGGTGTGCAGCTCTGATTTCTAGCAGGCAAACTTGGCAGAAGCTGAGCTTGATACGATTCACTTGGGAAGAGTGGTTATGGCTCCTGTAATAGGGAATAGGAAACCTTATGGAGTTTTCTTTAAGGCTTTATAATCATGACTCAGATGATATAATCTAATTCCAAAATGTTTTAGATAGGGACTTTATCAAGAGACTTTTAAGGAAGCAAAGTAGCCGTGGTATAACAGTGAAGATACTGAAAGACATAATTTTAATGGAAGAAAAAGTGGACAACAGAGGAGAGGAAGGAATAGTCTGTTCTCAGAATGGAGGGAAAGCCACCTGTGGAGGAAACCAGGGTCTAGTTTCATCATGCCTTGAAAAGGGTGAGCAAAGGTGTGACAAAACTTGTCAATAAAATATAAGAAAGCTGTAAGGATGCAAGAGGATTGTGGGAATCATAGCTAGGACTGAAGGAGATGGAGACAGAGGCTTAATGTGAGTATCTTTGTGTCTTTGCAGAAAGACCTGGGGAAGCAGTCAGATTGTCCATACATGTGTGCTTACAAGCTGGTAACAGTCAAGTTCAAGTGGTGGGGTCTGCAAAATAAAGTGGAGAACTTTATACAAAAGGTGAGTTCTGTGATGGGGAGAGATGTGGGAAGGGGGCACATTTCATCACCCACCTGCTGTCCAGGCAATGCCTCTGCCTGCAGTTCTGCAGTCGGTTAAAGCTGGGTTCAATTCACTGCTAATCCAAGGGCAGGGCTGGCTGATTGTTCTGTGAATTGGGTATTGAACGTTTTCACTCTAATGTGTGAAGGTAAATTGGCTGTTCTGCGTTGTTTAATAGGTTAGAATTGCAGTCACTTGGTTGTTGGTTTGTGAGTGATTAGGTGATGCATTTATACTGGAATAGAGGCAAAACATTTTTGTGGGGTGGTGGCTTCAGCTATTTGATCCTGATCAGCTGAGGATCTTTCTGGCAAGTCCTGGAGCTCTGGTCACGTTTTCCTCTCCTAGTCTGCTGCTTGAAAAACCTCTGTTAAAAAATAAGCAGATGGTGGGAAACTTGATGAACTTAAAACATAAATGGTATCTTGAAAAGAGTTTTTTTGTGGCAGAGTCTACAACCCATGAGCTGCAGCAGGATGCTACACCTGGGAATGGTTGTGTGTGGTTTTCCAGGCAATGCTGTGTTCATAAAACTCCTGTGCCTTCAGATCACAGAGACTTCTCAGTGGTTAATATTGATAAACCACAGAGCTGCTTCTGCAAAAGCAATTCTCTGGTGATACAATCTAAAGACAGCTCCAAGGGGGAATGACCATGGTGCTGCAGGATTTCAAATACCTCTGACAAAAGCCCTGAACAAAGCAGTGTCCTCAATCCCTTCCTGAGTATCTACAGGTTTGCATCAAAGTATTCAAGCTGCTTTTGATGAGATATGAAACCATAATTGGTAAAACTGAAGTGTCCTTCCTTAATGAGATCTTTCCAAGAGGCATTGTATATCCCTGTCTATTAAAATGATTTTGCTTAGCTTATCTCTTAAAAAATGGAAATAAATTGCTCCAAAGCTGGAGTAGCTTGTGCACATTAGTCACCTCTGCTGAAAGTTTTTCAACTGTTAAAATCAAGTCTAGGCATTTTTTTAGGTCACTGCAAAAGAAAAAAAAAATATAGGTGCATGTCAACCCTTTACACTTCCTAACTTCCATTTTTTAGCAAGTTAAGGATTTTAAAAATACCTGTTTCTCCTTTTTTTTTCTTCACTTCCAGGCCACTTTCATGCTGTAAGTAAACCCAACTTGGAGCACTTTATTCAGTCAGAACAATACTGTCAAATCAAAGGAAATTCACTAATTCTTTCAGTGCAGTGTGCAGACTGCTGTCTAGGTTTGGTGGGGAAAAAAAAGGCATTTCTCTGGGGATTCAAGGCTCTAGATTAGATATTCTGACAAAAGAATAAAAATTAGCTATCTCTAGTTTCCAATTGTGGCAGCTAGATGGAAAGGTGGGCGAGGCAGCAGTGTACACATCTCTGGAAATTGTTACAATGCTGTGAGCTCCGTGGTAATTGCCCTGTGACTAAGCTGCTTTGTGTTTTATTCCTCCTTTTGCAGCAAGAAAAGCGGCTCTTCACAAACTTCCACCGGCAGCTCTTTTGCTGGCTTGATAAGTGGGTTGATCTGACTATGGAGGACATCCGTAGGATGGAGGAGGAGACCAAGAGACAGCTGGATGAGGTCAGTGGCAAAGCAGGGCAGGTGTGGGTTGTGTGAGAATCTGCTTCTCTCCAGCACAGCAGAGAGGAAAGGCTGCTGCATTGTCAGGGCATGGTGTGAATTGTGCTCCTGCTATTTAGGTCATGCTGTGTGTGCTTTGAATGATTGGCCATGAGTCCATGGTGCTGGCATCTCCTCCTAATCATTATGGAATTCTCCCTCGGTTTGTTGTTGAGCCAGTAAATGTATTGAACCACAGGTAATGAGGGGCTGAGTGGCAATGATTCATTTACTGCCTCAATATCTTCTGTTTGCTTTTACTCAAAGCTGAGTGGTCGATTTTGTCCTCATTAGTTGCCAGAAACCTGTTGAGTAAAAGGTTTTTTAGCTCTAAGTACCATAAGCAGGTAGTGAGGGTATGTAACAGGATTCTTACTCTGAGAAACACAAGTTTGGTAATAATGAGAACCTTGTTCCGTGGTTTGTGTCCTGCCCTACACCCTTCTCTCCCTTCTGGCCTCAGGATATTTCATTGTAGTTTCATGTACACTCTTGCCCTTTGGATAATGGTTGCAAATCTGTTGCCAACCCACAGCTTAACCAGAAATGATGCCTGCCGTGTGCATTTCACAGTCACTGATTTGAGGTGCTGAGATATAATCGATGTCTTACACACAGGAGGTGTTCCATACTGATAAATTTTGAGATAACACGTGAGAATCAGTACTTGAACACTTGTTTCCTCTTTCAGATGAGAGAAAAAGATCCAGTGAAAGGAATGTCGGCTGCAGATGACTAATATGACTCCTTCCTTGTGCACTGTAGGTATCAAGAGATTTGACAAAACTGTATTGCTGTTTGGTTTAAAACCCCCAACGTTTGTGTGAGAAATGATCCTGTTCCTAGCTTCTGACAGGCAAATCTGTGCTATTGATTGTTTTTATAGTGAACCCATTTCACTGACAGGTTGATGAGCAAGGTTTGCTGCCTCGTTTCAGAATTATTCTAAAGAAAAGTCTGAGTGAAAAGTGTAAGAAAAACGTGTTAGAATATTCTGTAGATTTTACTGCTATTCTTATTTCTGTAATGCATATGTTACTTTTCGTGACTTGCAGAGAAACTTTTGTCAGTTGCAAAAAAAAAGTAAGTTAGACATGCAAATGTTTAGAATGCAGCTGGAAATTGAACATTCCAAGCATATTTGTGAGGATTTTTTTTTCCATTGCTTATTAGCAATATTTACGAATGGTCCAAGGCTTGGAGTAACACTTGGGCATTGCAGGAGAAGCAGCAATGACAGTTTTAAAGCTTTTGCCATGTTTTCTTTCTCTTCTGTTAAATATGTCATCAGTTTGGGGGCTGGTTTTGCCAAATTTTTCTTTGACACTGCAAAAATGTAATATGGTATTAGAGAAGTAAGAAGGCAAGGTGAAAGCAGGGATTGTCCATTTATGTTGGGAAGAACAGGTTATTAGGGCAGTAAAATGCTATCCTAGTTATCCTTGGAAGGAATGGGGTGGGGAGAACCACATCCTCCTGGAGTGCTGACTGTTTACCTCTGTTTGCCCTCTGTTATCTGCTGTTTGCTTGGTGGTAAGCGGGGAACACGAGGTGAGGGGGTGTCTGAAGGGCTGTCTTTTGATAGAAATATTTTAATTTTTGAATGCAGCTTCAACCACTTGATTTTCTTCTCTCCCACTTCCTCTGGATCAGTGCTGCAGTGTAACCGTGCATTGTCTGCCTGGCGACAGCGTGACTCACGTTTGCTCTCTCAAGGTTGTCTGACACCTCCCTTGGCACGCTGCTCTTCCAAAGTCATCCTGAAACGTTTCCCTGTTGTCTCTTTGTTTCAGTTTGCAAGACAGTCGTCAGGAAGGCCCAGGGAATCCACACCCTTGACTGACGGACCATCTCTGGATCAAGCCTTTCTCTGTCCAACCGGCAGGCGATTTTAAACCTCCCATAGCTAATTCTAGATGCCCCTTAATATTGTGAGCAAATAGACAGTCTGGTACTAAGCACTCCAGTGTTAGCACGTGCATCCCAAGGAGTTCCCTCCTCGGGGCCGTGTGACTTAGAGATCGCTGTATTTACAACTCCTCCCTCCTCTTTTTTTCATTGTGTTCAGACCAATTTCCATGTGGCCCTGTTTGATTTCCAAGTGACATTTTTAGCTCAAATAGTCTTGTGATGTGGTGACTTAGAATTTTGTTTTTGTTTTTTTTTTTTTTCCAAGTGGGATAAACTGCCACCTTTGTTTCTGCCCAGCCCTTCACTGTTCTTTGAATGTCTGTTTGGAGAGGGAAATCGTCCATATTTAAAAGTGCAAAACTCTTCCACAAAATGTTCTGCTCTCACCCTTGCTCCCTGGAGGGAGATATTTAATGGCAGGTAGCCTGAGTAAAAAATGAGGACCAGCCAGAAAGTTCTTGGCTTGTGATGAGTTGTGATTTGTGGCTTCTGCAGGGCATTACTTTGTTCTGTCTTAACAAACATGAATTAAAGACTGCCCAGAAGCTGCAGTCAGGCCTTTTACTGGGGCCTTCAGCACTTACCTGTTGAATTTCCATTTTAGGGGTCTCTGGCCCACGTAGCTCTGTTGTCCTCCAGCTGTGCGTGTCAGTCTTAAAAAATCTTTCTTGACATATGTTGCAACTTCCTGGTTCTTTATTTATTAAGACTTCCCATAACTTAAAAAGCTGGAATGGTTTTGAGTAATAATTACTGTGTGATTCTCCCCAGACAAATTGGGATGTTGCAAAGGCTGGTGTGCAAGCAAGGTCTTGGCATCTGGTTACATCCAGGTGCCTGGGGTGGTGGTTCTGCTCAGCAATAATATTCTTCCCATTGCAAGACTGACTAAAATATCTCCTTTTGTGCTGTAAGAAAAGCAACTTATAAAGACCTGCAGTTTTCTAGGATATCTGTTGGTTATTAGAAATCATAGAGGATACTGTTAATGTAAAGAGCTCTCATAATTTAATGAACTCAAAGATTTACTGTAACTATCCTTATGTTGATATCAGCTTTAGACAATCAACTCAGCAGAACAGAATCAAGGAAATGCTGCTTTCTTCAATACATATGAGAAAAAAAAAATCCTACTACTTTGCTTATCCCTGAGGCCCAATGTTTGATTTTTTTCCTCCCCTAGTAGTAATCGCTTTATTTTCCACTTCTGTGTTTGGCAGCACTAGCGTGAAATCTTGTATGCCAAACAGTCGTGGGTGTATGACCACTTTTGAGGAGTCTTTTTAGCATTCTGTAATACACTGACTCCTCCAGCCCTTCCCACTCCTGCAAGCAGGAGATCCTGAAATGATCCCATGCCCTGCTGAACAAGGCTGTGCTGGGATCAGAGCTGTTCTCAGTGTGAGGGATGTTAGGAATGCTCTGGAGGGAGAGGATGACGTTTGGTTTCTGGGGAGGGGGCAGTTTATCCCTTTATTTTGAGTTTGTTATTTTGCCTTACTCATGTCAAAGTGCAATAAGCTCTGAATTGTACCAGTAACTCTGGCGGGCTCTTCTCAGTGACCTCAGACGGTTCTGTGGGGTTGGGGTGGGGTTTGAGGGGTTTTAGCAATCTCACCAGGCAGAAGTAAAACAAGTTTATTGTAAAATAGGTAAAGAAACTAAATTTTAATCTTTGAGGCTATTTGGGACCAGGATGTTTCATGACATGTTGTATAGCTGTTCCAGAAGTATTCTAGGAGTGTAGGCCCCAGTTAAGAGTTCTTTCAGTTCAAAGTATTTTTAACAGAGAATTTATGCACTGACTTCTGTTCATGTTTGTTGGTTATGCTTTGAGGGATTCTTACTCTTGAGGGCAACCTGAGAATACACATAGCACACTTGTTCTTTCAGTTTGTGTTATCCAAGAGGCTTTCCATCTGATGACACTAATCGCTGTGGAAGCAGATTGTAACATTCCACCATTGCAATCCTTTTTTGATCCTCTGATTTCAGAGTAAGAGCTTTTACGCAAAGCTTTCCTGATTAGTGGAAAAACTTGGAGGGAGGGAGGGGGAGAAACTGCAGGAACTTCAGCCTGAATACTCCCCCTCTGCTCCCTGCCCTTTGTTTTCTGTCCTTCCAATTTGATCCTAAGTGAAAGCATCCCTCAGCCTTTGGATAGACAAATCCTGTAAAGACCCTTCAGTCTCGACGCTTGGTTCCTGCTAGTGAGCATAGCAAAGATCACGCAGCGTTCCCGTGCCGTACCTTCCATCAGCTTTGGCGAGAACCCCTGGACCTGCCGGCTCTCGGCGGGATCGGCTCCATCCAGAGGGGCTGGATGTGCTGGGATCACCACTCCCATCCACGCCGCCTGGGTTTGGGGTTCCGGGGGCAGCCCTCTCGCCCCAGCCTGGCTCAGGCTGGTTTGCTGACAGGGCTGCTCGCCCCTCATATCCCGCAGCCCTCTGGGTTCATCCCGCCGGGCCTCCCGCCGCGTCCCGCCGGGTTCTCCGTGCTCTTTCCTTTGGCGACACACACTTTGTAGAATGGGTTAGATGATCTCGTCGTTTCTTTAAATGTGAGTTTGTGCCTTTTTTGTCTCCTAAATCTTCCAATACAGGCATATTGGAAACGAAATCTAATAAAATACTAGACAGAGCCTGTCGCCTCCGCCTCCTTTGTTTTGGGATTTTGGGTTTTTTTTTGGGGGGGGGGAGGTCTCGGTGCAGTCCTGAGGCCGCTGTGGGTCCTCCCGGCCGCGAGGGGGCGCCGTGGCGCGGCGCGTGCCCGCCCCCGTCACGCGCGGCGATGGGCGCGGGGCGCTGAGGGCGGCGCGGAGGCCGCGGCCGGGCCGGGCCGTGTGAGGGGAGCGCGGGCGGCTCCGCCGGCCCCTTCCCCGTCCCTCGGGCAGCGCTTCCCTTCAGGAACCCCGGGCATGGAGACCGCGGGTCTTCCCACCAAGGAGTTGACGTGAGTGGTGGGCGCAGAGGGGCGCGAGGCGCGGCTCTGAGGGCGGCTCCGAAAAGTGGCCCCAAAGCGGTTACGTAAATCGGCGAGAATTAGCGAAACTTGTGTGTGCGCTTATTAGCGGGGAGTTACACAAATTGGCGGCGTTGCGTAGTCATATGAAATAGAGGAGAAAAGCTGATTTTCTGGTACTGGAGTGGTTCAGGGAGGCTTATGGAGCATTTCTGGGTGCTTGGGACTTCCCGGAGCTCTGTTAATGTGTAACGAGAGCACGAGCATCTGCACTGTTGTAATGGACCGGGTGTCTCGAACCTGTCACTTTCTGGGAGGAAGAAGCTGCTTGAGTAAATACTGAGCTTCCGCTTTTACGGTGTTTTTACAATGTGTCTTCACTCTGTGTCGGTGTCCTGTCTGGGCTCGACCCCCTGCAGAAACCTGCTTAGATGGGATTTGGGTAACAGCCTGTGACAGGAAAATTTTAAAAAAACAAACCAACAAGCTGACAAGAGCTCAAATATCTCAAAAATCCTCTGAAGGCTTTATTATGAGCACTGTGACCCTGAGAAATTCTCCGCTATTGAGTCATTTGAGGATTAGCAGTGGTGATGCTAAATAATGACTTCAGTAGGTTGCTTGTATTTAGGATAGTGTTTGTTTCTACCTCTGACATCTATGTTTTTATCGGTACTGTGGTCACTGGGCACCTTGAGGAATTGAATTTCTGTCCGTAATGACTGATGGCTTCAACATTATTTCAGTTTTGTTTAATCAGGTAATTGTCATACAAAATTAGTAACTGGCAAGTATTCCCAAGTGATACATCTCCGCTGGCAGAATTAGACCTGCAGCCTACCTACTTTTTTTTTTTTTCCACCTAGAAATTTGTTTTGGAGTAGCTTTAAGTCACTTCAGCATAGTCTTACAAATATACAGTTAGTGAGGGAAATTATGGATCATTTTAATCTGTTATGCAAAGTAGTTTTCCAGCTTTTCCGCATACATTGTGTGTCACCTTGAACAGGAAGTTGATGGTGGGATAAAAACACAGCCTTAATAATGGGTGTATTGATGGGATTCACTAATTACCAGTGTTTATAAGGTCATTATAGAACCTAAGATGGATGGAAAATTATTATTTTTTAAGCCTGTCTGTCATGTAACAAGACTGATGGTAAAGTGAATCTCTTTTTAGAAGCTCTGGTAGTGAAATTACCATTCTGTAAAGAAACAACACCTGAGCGCTATGATGTAAATATTGAGAGGAGCAGTGGCTTTGCTTCGTTCTAATCAGAACTTTGAATGTTTGGGAGCTGGAGATTAAATTTCTCCTTGCCTACAGACAGGCACATGATCGATTCAAATCAACAACAAATTCTTTTAAACCTTGAGCTCATCGAATTAACCACATTAAATCTATTATGAAAAAACCAATTCACTGTGTGTGGTAGGGTGTGATTGCAGCTTTTGTAACAACCCAGCGAGTGTGGTGGGAACGCCACTCTTTTTTTTCCCAGCATTGCTGGACCTACATTTGTCCTTTTGTGTTGGAAGCAATGCTGAATTCCACAGCATCTGGAAGACCCTTATCAATCTCTTGATTTGAATGGGCCGGTCCTTCAGGGCCTAGCTTTAACTTGGAGCAGATGGCATCGCTGAGCAGTGAGGATGCCTTTCAGCATTCCGAGGGGCTCTCCCTGAACGATTTGGAGAGCCTGCCCAGCCTGCGCAGCCGCTCCGCCAGCATCAGCAGCACCGGCTCCAGCGGCCGCGTGCAGCTCCGGCACAGGGTGGCCCAGCTGATGGCGTGCGTGGAGGACATCAGCTCGGATGATGAGATCCACGAAGAAGTGTCTCGCACTCTGGATGAAGCTTTCCTCATCTGGGGGAAAAAGCTGAAGGATAAGTGGCAAGAATTCAGGTTTTGCACCCTCCAGTTGTTTTCGTGGTGGCGTCGGGGCTGGCAAATAGATTTCTGATTGATGAAAAGTGACAGAAATTCTGTGGGGAAATTAGGACGTTCTTAGAGTTGGTTGCCTGTCCACATTTCAGTTTTGGCATTGGTTTTGTGTGGTTTCTGTTTGTTTTTAGACTACACTTAGTTACCTGGAATGTGGGCACAGCTTCTCCCCCTCCTGATGTCACGAGTTTACTTCAGCTCAACTCGCTGGGCCCGACCACGGATATGTACGTTATAGGGTGAGTGATGTTAAAGAACTTTGTGAGTTTATTGCAAAACTGCTGGGTCTCAGCATGGTCTGTTTTGGGAGGACTGTGTGATGGGAATCACTGCCTGGAGATGGTTTAACACTATTGCTACCAGAGGGTGAAGACTAACTTAGTCTAACTAACAGAGGACTAACTTAGAACAGAGATGATTTGTAGCAGTTGGCTGCTGCTATGTGCTGACAGAATGCACAATATCTTTTTTCTTAATACACAAAAAGTTTGGGCTGCTGGTTTCTTTGTTAGCGTGTTCATTTTGATATGAAAGTTGTTGGAAATTCAGCGTGTTTCAAGGGAATTAGAGCAAGCTTGTTAGGCACAATCTGCCGCCGTGTTTTCCAAACTATGTTGAAATTCTGAAGTCCTGACAGGTTATTTGTTACAACACATCTTGAGTCTGGCATTGTCTTAAACTCTATCTTGAGGTGCATATAACCTCCTTCAGTTTTGTTTTCCTCAGTGTCAGATGTGTTAGATCTGTGTGTGGGTTAAACTGCTTGAATACAAAACTGAACAGCAATAAATTTCTGGGGTCTTTGTTCTGCAAAGTTCCTATGAATTCTGTCCAAACCAACTGGTGCAATGTGAGTAATTTTGTGATGTATTCAGCTTACAGGAGGTGAATTCAAAAATCACAAATTTTTTGGCTGACTTGGCATTTGATGATCCATGGAGCATTTTTTTCATGACT
This sequence comes from Nicator chloris, assembly GCA_013400495.1. NCBI lineage: Eukaryota > Metazoa > Chordata > Aves > Passeriformes > Pycnonotidae > Nicator > Nicator chloris. The sequence continues at coordinate 546,738 of WAAE01022211.1, forward strand.
GTCTTGTCTCCATTGGGATATATGAAGGTAATTATTTACATCTCTCTTAAGTGTCATGGCACTGAAGGAAAATGTCTTAAAATTTTTTGCCTCAGATTATCCATAAAAGATAAGCTGATGGTGTTTTTGCAGGTGTCCGTCACTTCCGTAGGTCCATGTATGTTAGAAGTGATTCTTCATCACGCCTGTGTTTTCCTGTTTTTCATGTGATGTGAACTCATACTGAACAGCATATTTCCTGTGGCCACAATATTTTTATCACTCCCTTGTTTGTAGAAAAGTTTTTTGCTCTGTGCAGTATTGGGGAACTGTATTGTGATGCTTCTGATGTAGTCTTGCACTATAAATATCCCAAGCAATGGCAGTGATTTTCAGTAAGATTGGTAGGGTTCCTTTGTCTTGTTTTTTCTTCCCCAGTTTGTTTGCAGGTGAAAATAAATTGCATATGTGTAAAACAGGATTTTAGTGGGTATATATATATTTACATGAGAACTTAAATTTTGGTTGAGGTCCTATAACATTATATGGGAATTTAAATGACAAGATTTCGGGGTAATATCAGGGACGTAAGATCAGCTAAAGTACTGGCTATTTTAGTTATGCCAACGATAAATGTAGAAAGATATCCTGAATTTTTCTAGTAAAGAGAAAAGCCTTTTGTAGTGGTTTTCTAAACCAAGCACTATTTCAGCCTGATCTTGCTGAGGTGATTGCATTATCTGCATGCTAATCGGACTCAGTAGTTGTGCTGTTCTTTTAATTGTAATTAAACAAAACAAAGGACCCATTGGGAATTACAAAAAGGAAAAAACCCACATTGTTCACTCTGGCTTAAGTCATTGCTGTTAAAAATTCAAAATCTGACCGTGGGCTGACATTCAGGCCCTGTGTACACACAGTTAAAAGAATTCCTGCTGGTATGCCTGGCTGATTTTGAATTCTAATTTATAACTGAGGCAGTTTGGAGCTCACTAATGAATGGATGCTGCCACCTAATGGCTTTCAGCAGGACTTGATTAGCTCTAATAATAAGGGGGAGCTGTCAGGCCGGGTCAAAATCAAACCAGGCAGTAAGGAAAGGTTATCCCAGGACTCAGCCAGGAATTCGGCTGAGCAGAAGAGGAGCAGTTACCCCTTGGCTGACCTGTGAGGAGGTTGGGTGTGGGGGGATAGGTGTCATCCTTGGGACATTCTGTCCCCTTAGTAATGGGGTCTGTTTTCAGAGTGTTCAATTGGTCACAGTCAATTCTTCCACCATCCACAGGATCGTGTTCCCTCCTACAAGGGCTTTGCTTGATTTGCCTCTAACCAGGGGAGGGGGCAGTGCCTTGTGGTGTTCAGGACCTGTGGATGATCTTGAGAAACGTCTGGGGACTGGCCATGGCAGCGTGAAATAAAGCAAATAAATAATAAAGGGACTGGAAGATCTTGGTACCTCATGAATGTAATTATGGAAAAGAGAATGCTGACTACTAAAATATTTATGCATCATTAGTAATTGCAGTTCATTGTTTCACTACCCTGTGTGGTATTTTGTTGGGTTCAAAGACAATGAAAACATTAAAATGTATTCTGAAGTCATTTAATTATGTAGATAGGAAGACAAAGAAGGAATTCTGCTTTAAATTTGGGCTGAATTTTTGTGCTTCTCCAGCAGTTGTATAGTAAATTTTATTCTAATGTAGTCTGTTTCTAAATTAATCCAGCATAAAATTGAACTACAGTTAATGTATTTCAATGTCTGCATTTTAAATTGAATCATTATCATTAACACAAACACAATGAATTTTGTGTCTCATGCCAGGAACCTTGTAAAGTCCATGAATGTTCAATGAAGGACATTTTTATTAGACTATTTCCACACACACAATCCAAAGGAACCCCCAAACCACAAAACCCCCTTGTCTTATGTGCTCCCTAAGTGTTTGGTAAATCAGATTTTACAGACAGGCACTGCAGGCAGGAGTTTCTGCTGTTTGCAGCTTATTCTGTTTGCAGATGCCTGGAATTGACTGCTGTGCTTTTGAGGCATTTAATGGCATTTAGAATATTTAATGATCTGCTCAAGGGTGCTTCAGTTTGAAAAACCTGCTGCTTTTGGAGGACTTGTAGGTGTGAGTTGTAAAGCTTTTAGGTGAAAAGTGGAGGATTTGGTCCTTCATGAACAGGATTCTTAAAGACAGAAACAAGAGGCTGGTGAGGCAGAAGAAAAGTCTTTAGAGAGGTTTGGGCAGGTGCATGTTTCGAGGTCGACTTCAGATTGAAATATAATGTTGGAACTATGTTAATTAGCTGAGGAGATAATGAGATTTGTTTATAAAGATCATGTTTTTCCACAGCACTGAAATGAGTCTGCATTTACTGTGTCACAGTACTGAGGCCAAGCTTGGTGAGGGAATTGCATGACTTCTGCTGTGGCCTTCTTCACTTAAAAACTTCTGTGAAATAAACCAAAGGAATTCCAGGAAATGACCATTCCTTCTTTTCTATCTCCCCAGCTCTCCTCAGTTCGCATGCAGGGGTTGCTGCTTCTGATCTTTGTGAAGCACGTGCACCTTCCCTTCATCCGGGACATCCACACCCACTACACCCGGACAGGCCTCTATGGGTACTGGGTAAGGACTGCCTGAGGTGTGGTTACCTGGCTACTGATGGTGCTCTGTGCCTCTCCATGGTCCGTGCTGCGACAGAGGAGATGTGGTTTAATTAAAAATTAATAGACTCATTTAATAGACAAATTAAACAGACTCATTTGTTTGAATCTTGTGTGCGGCACAGACCATAACTTCAGATTTCACTTTATTTGCTGATACACAACAAGTTGTGTAGAAAGGAATCGTACTGATTTAAATCTTAATTGCAAGATTTAAGAAGTTACAGGTGCTGTTAGTTACATTTGCAGGCGTTGACTGCAGTTTCAGGGAATGTTGTTCATCTTCCATGCCAGGGGAACAAAGGAGGAGTCAGCATCCGCATGTCCCTCTTTGGGCACACGATCTGTTTCATGAACTGCCACCTGCCAGCCCACATGGAGAACACAGAGCAGCGGCTGGATGACTTTGAGAAAATTCTGGAAATGCAGTTTGAAGGAGAGGATATTCCAAGTCCTTTGGATCATGAGTGAGTTGTTCACTCAGTTCTGTGGCGTTTTTATCTATTATAGAGTGAACTCTTGCGCTGAAGAGTTTTGGGTTTGGATTTTTCATCCGTCATTTTATTTTAAATATCTCTTCAGCCTTGACCCTGAACCACTGGGAGGAAAAGATAACCTGAAGGACAGACGTCTGTTTTACAAGACTGTTTCTTCCAGTCTCTAATTACATTTATTTGTTAGCATATAGACTGTACATGTCATGCAGTAAAGCTTTAGAAGCTAAAGCCTGTTTATACCAAAAATCCTTTTGGTTGCTGTTAAATGTTCAGAGATGTAAGACTCAGGAGAAGTTAATATTCAGGCAGTAGTAAGCAAGCAGCAAGAATGCAAGGGACTTAATTTACTGTTTCAATTACTTCAAAGTTTTTGTGTTTAGCAGCAGGTTGTCCCTGTGTAGCTTATCTCTAACTACTTAACGTTTGTGTTTAAGCTGTTTGCATTAAGTAATAAAAGTGATTAGAGCACCTAATTAGTGTAATGGCTAATATTCTGTCGAGTTCTTCCCTTGAGTTGATAGATTCATATCAATCTTCCTTGTTTGATGCATTTTGGTTTGGTTTTAAGGGTTCTCTTCTGGTTTGGAGATCTAAACTTCCGGATAGCAGATTATGGGATACACTTTGTCAGAGAATCAATCAATAACAGACGTTTCAGTCTGCTCTGGGAAAAGGACCAGGTAGGTTGGCTCAGTCTCTTTGGGCGTTTGGTTTTGGTTTTAAGGCACACAAACACGACGTGGTAGTTAAAGTACACCTTGAGCTTCTAATTTCTGTGTTAAAGAACACAAACTCAGAGCGGTCATGAGACAGAGCATGAGGTGGTCATAAGCCCCAGTTAATTGGAGGCGTTTTCTGCTTTTGTACAGTTTCTTACTCATTTACAATACTCATGTTTGACTGGAGCTTTCTTTGAAATTCATGTCTTGTCAGTTGTTCCTCGCCTTTATCTCTACTCTTCTCCCAAGCATTCTTTATAAGAGAACCTTATTCTGGATTTTGTTTTGGGTAGAATTGCCTCTAAACTTTTAGATGGGTCATGTCAAGAGTTCTGGCTTTAACAGAGAGGCCCTTCTGAATTTACCTTTCCAATGTTGTACTGGCTGCAATGTTGAATTCTTGAAAGATGCTTTTGAAATCATCCTTTAAGCTCTGATTTTTTTTAAACATACTCTTTAAAAGTTACTTTTTATTTCTGCAGTTAAATATGGCGAAAAAGAAGGAAGCATTTCTGAAGGAATTCAAAGAGGGTCCTCTGCAGTTTAAGCCCACCTACAAGTTTGACCTTTACTCAGAGGTCTATGACACAAGGTAAAAGATAAAATGAGTTTAAATGTGGAATATGAGAGAGAATGTGGTGCTTGGTTAAATATCACTTCAGTAATCAGCAAACCTGAATTTCCTGAGCGTACTGGGGCTCTTGAGCTGTTCTGTTAGACTTGGGTTGATCAAATCTGAGTAAATGAATATTTTTGGCTGAAGAAGCTGGGGTCTACTGATTGTATGGGGGAAGTAATGAAACAACCCAGCTGCCTTTTTGGAAAGATGAGATTAACAAAATAAATGAGCACTTGTTTAAGCTGCTTGTGTTTTGTTCTTTCCTACTAAAAGTGCTCATTGGTTGTCAAAAAGGAGCAAAGGAATAATTGTCTGTCGTTTTTGCTTCCCTTGTCTGTTTAAGCATTTCATTTGATATGCTGGTATTTGAAAATTAATGTATATTTGTCTTTATTGATTATTTTAAGTTGAAGATGGAGTATCTGAAATTTCCAAAGTTTTTCTGTGATAATAAAGTCTGTTTGTTAAGTATTAGTCTTATGTTTCCACAGAAGGATAAGTTTCTGTCCAAACAGGGTTTTGTACTGATCTTTTTCTTTGCTTCCAGAGAACAGAAGTCCCTGTTTTGGTTTAAGTAAGAAGAGAACTTTCTGAATTTTGTAGTTTTTTAATATTTCAGAATCAAAACAAGGCTCCATCTGAGCTTTTGCTTTGATTTTTGTGAAATATTTGAAAATCAGATGGCAGCTGATTTTCTTTAGGGATTTTCTTCACCTGTCTGAAAGCTGCAGTGTTATCTACTCTGCTGTTGCACTTAACATTGGAAGTTTATTCATGTGGACCCAAAGACATTTTGCCATAATTGAATACAGAGAGATGTAATGGGACCAGCAGTAAATCCATCTAACAAAAAAGACTTAAAATAATCCAATTATTTTGGATTTTTTACAAATGATTTATAGCCTGGATATTTTACAAATGATTTATAGCCTGGATGTCTGTATGGGCTGATGTAGAGAACAAAAAGTGTGGTTACACATTCTGTGTGCATCCTGCTGCTGTTCAAGCTACCAAAGAGACTTTGCTCAGATGGGGTGACCAGCAGACCTGAAGGCGAGCACCCTGCAAAAGTAGCTTTTACTGAAGCCCACAGAATTTTATTTTTGATACTCCTTCAATGTGAATTCTGAGGGTTTGTTTCCCATCTAATGCCCCATTTTCTCTAAAACAGTGAGTGATTTACCTTAAGCTGTTTGTTTGGTATTTTCCTGCACAGCAGAGCAGACATCTGGCATTCCCTAAAGATTTCTGTCGGTTTATAGAATTGCTGCAGTAAGTGGGATAAGGGCCCTTAGTCATTTCAAATCTTTCCCCCTTATTAAAGGTGAAAAGGGGCAAAACAAAATAATGTTGAATATTGAACTTAATGGCCTTGGTTTTAATATTTAAAGTTATTAAACTGACAGTTTTCCTTACGCATCCTGCTTTTAACCTTTATAATCCAATCCAGTCCATTCTAATTCCTCTTCCGTAGGCTATGATCTTTTCTCCATTTCAATTTGAAGTGATCCACCCATCCAGAGAGTTGCTGTTAAACCTTCCTCCCACCACAGAGGGCTCATGTCTTCTGGTGTAATTGATATGGTATAAAAGGAAACTCTTCATTGTGATAAGTTTGATGTATAGCACAGTTGCAGGCACAACTTCCTTGATTATAGAATTTTGAAAGCCTGTTGTTACGAGACAGCAGTAGCTTGCAAACCTGAAATGCAGGCTGGTACAATTTAGAAGAACTTGTAAGTAAAGCATTGCTGTGGCACCTGTGATTACCATAAGCTACCCAACCCAAGTTTGTCCTGTTTTTTGTTGTGAAAAGAAACTTGCTCTCAAATATTTTGAATAATTTCAAAATTAAACATCAAATGTTTCAAACGTCATTCAGACTCTTCCTACATATTCCTTATTTTCATGCCCTCATTTCTCAGAATATCTGTACGTTTGGAGCCTGGGGCAGTTGCTGTGTTATCTCAATGTTCATGCATGTTTTCACAGGGTTTTAGGAGAAAGTATCATTTCCTGTATGAAGCCAACTAACCCACTGAAACATCCTTCTCCCCTTCATTTTACTCCTCTTTCAGAAAGCCATGAAACTGATCTGTGCTGAATGGAGTTCAAATTAAGGAAACATTGGTTGTAAAACACATTAAACAGAGCTGTAAAATGAAGCTTGGATATGATTGCCTCCTTTTATTAATATGTATCTCACAGTCTTTGAATTCTGAGTAGATTTTGCACAGCATTCTTAGCTTTTGGCGGCTTGTTTCTCTGCTCATTTCACTTTTTACCTTGCATTTTTCCAGTGAGAAGAAAAGAAAGCCAGCATGGACTGATAGAATTCTATGGAAAGTGAAAAATCTCTGTGAGGTTGCATCAAAAGAAGGCGAATTCCCTGAAGAAGAGAACCTGATTTCTGTTACTCTGAATAACTATGTCAGTCACATGACCTATGGCATCAGTGATCACAAACCTGTCACAGGAACTTTCAAGCTTGAGGTGCTGTCCCAGTTATGTTGTTAAGAAAAAGTTTGTTTTACTCAGTGTTGCCTTACAGCAGCTGATTACCTAAACCATAATCTTTGTTCCATTCTGATTGTAGTGAAGGCAGGAAATTGCTTTCAGGTTATTTCCAGTCAGTTAAAGAGCCCCACAGGTGGCAGTTGTGGCCGAGAATAACTTAAAAAGAATAACTGAAAGAATGCCAAGCTTGACTGAGTTTAAACTGGTTTTTTTGTGCAGATGAAGCCTCTTGTCACAGATCCCTTGGTCACGCTGCATGCTGAGGGTGAGTGGAGTGCAGAGCACGATGTTCTCATCCGCTACTCCACGGTGCGGGAATTCCCCAGCAGTGCTTGGGACTGGATTGGGCTCTTCCAGGTAATGTTACCTCATCGTGGCTCTTCAGCAAAGATGGGGAATATGACTGCAGGAGGTCGTTGAGAGTTTTAGAGCACTGATTCTTGGTAGTGCAGGACTCTGTGAAATAGTCGTGTCCTTGATTGCCATTAGTTTCTGTGTGCTGGCAGTTTAGCACTACAGTGTGTAAGTTCTTCTACACCCTTTGAATTCTCTGCTAAGATAAGCTGGTTGTTTATTGAAGTAAAACGTTGCAGAAGCTGTGGAAAGGAGTTTATCCAACAAAAAGGACAAAAATAAAAGTCAATGGAAGAGTGAGAGAACAGAGCAGTCCCACCCTCTCAGAAACAAAAGATATGTGCATGCCCCCAAAGTGTTTTGATCCCAGGAGTGTTTTAATTACTTCAGTGAAACAGTAAACATCTCTCACAACTTTGTTTTTCATGTAGTATGGTTTTTGTTTCCATCAGGAAGCTGATGGTTTGCATCTTTCTCTGCAGGTGACTTTCAGGCATGTGAAGGATTATGTGACTTATGCTTGGGTGGAAGATCATGAAATTTCTTCCAACAGAGACAGCAAACAAGTAAGTTAGTTGTATTTGGTTTCCCATAGAGTAGCATTGGAGGTCTGTTCCATATCCTCTTCCCAGTTGAAGCTGATTGGGAACAATATCATTGTTTAAAATCCCTCTTCCTAATTCTTCCTGTTGAATGTTTTGGTCCCTCTTTAAAAACTGCTGCTTGTTGCAAAGCTTCTTGTAGTGATTGCCCAGAGTGATTTAATTCAAACAAATAAAACTTATTTTGATGCAAATGATAAATATCCAGAGATACTCATCTGAACAAATAGAAGTTGAAATTGGGAACGAAAGCTCCTTGGGACAGGAGCAAACCAAGCTTGTGGATTGCTCTGCTGTTGCCACCAGGAGGCAGCTCCGCTCCCTCTGCTGCTCTGTGGCTTTGTCCCTTCCTTTCCAACCACTCCAGGTCTCTTCTCCCTTGTCACTGAACCAAGCCAGCTTGCTGACATGGTGAAGGATATTCCTTCCCCTCCCTGATTTAATTTTCAGATGGTTTCCTGAGTTATTTCTGTCCCCATCCGTTTTAGCTTACGTTTTAAAACGTGCTTATAAATAGCAAATACTGATTTTGGTGGTGACCTGAATGGCTTTTTAGTAAACTTCTTTTTCTGTGGAAATTGCTCATTGCCTGTTCTTATTCTTGCCAGGTTTACATGAGTGCTTCAGAAATACCTAAGATGGGAGGAGAATTTTTGCTTTGTTATTATAGCAATAACTTGCAGTCAATAGTTGGCATCAGTGAACCTTTTCAGGTAATACATTAGGAAGCACTGATTACTGTTGATGTGATTTTTTTTTTTATTACTTCTTTTGTTTTCATATATATCTGAACACAGCTGTATTAATCCTTGGGAAGGTGGCAGCAGAAGGAATTTTGAAAAGGATATGTCCTGGCTAAAAAGAATTTGCTGATGTGCTGAAAGACTCTTGAGTAACGGTTACAGCATCACACAGCAGTGAAATATGACAGGTTTCTCTCCTTCACTGTTCACTTTTGGAACTTCAGGCTCCCTGTTAGGTCCCCAGTTTCTTTAAAGATGACAAATCAAGTGCTGCCAAAATTCTGGCAAATTGTAAGTGAGCTCTTTGTGCTCCATTCTGTGATTTGCACCCAAATTTTCCTGTAAATTATCACTTGAATTTGGGAAGGATGGGACAGATGGACTCAAGTTATTTGATTAACAGTCTTTGTTTAATTTCTGCAAGCATGACTTAACCTGCCCAAACAAGATGAACTGACCAAGTATTGCTGGTTCTACACAAGCACTGTTTTTTCCAGAATAATTTTGTTTGTGCATAATTTTCCATGCTGCCATGGCTGTGCTCATGTGCTGGGGAATCGCTGAAATAGGAATTCTGCATTGTTGATGAGGATGAAAGGGTTTTAGAAGACTGTGAAACCTCAGTGCCTGAGGGGATATAGTAATGAAAGTTCCTGGGCTGGCTGCTATCTCATTGCTATTTTGTACTATTATAATTTTTTTTAGGTATGCTATTCCTATTTTTCTCTGTATGGGTGAGAAACATGGCAGAGTGGAGTATTTGTGTTGTCTCTGAGCTCAGTATCTATCAGAGATTCTGCAGGATTGTTGCCTTTCTTCTTGCATGACATTTCATGTTTTGATATCACTAAAGTGGATTTTTACTAGATTTTTTAATCTTCTCAATTTTTAGCAAACATGACAGACTTTTGAAAGTTAGCAAACAACACAGTTCTTTTGAATTGTTGATTTGTTTTTTATCCTGTTTTTCTCCTAGATTCAACGTAGCCAAACACCAATAGAAAAAGCATCTGCCAGAGGAAGAGAGCAGTTGGCTGCAGAAACCTGACAATCCAGAATCAGGTGGTCATTCTGAAAAAAGAAAGGGCACTTAATGATCCTGGTTCCGCAGTCAGATGATTCTTTGTGTCTTAGTGATTGTAAGCTTTTGCTCGTAGAAGATGGAGTAAGACAGGTAGGGTTGTTCAGAAACTTTGGAAGCTCATAGAAGATAATTTATTGTGGAAATGGATATTTTTATTTTGGGGAGAGTAACTCTGTTGCACTGGATGAGAACTGTAAAATAGCACTTAAGGAATGCTGTATGTTTTAAGGTGATAGATATTTCTAGTGCAATGATTTAACCTAAGGAAGTTGCAATGTTTAATAGGTTTTTAGGCTTGTTCCTTTTTTTTGTAGAGGATGTTTTATTTACGATACAATATTTACTATGCTGTAACCATTTAATAATTGATTTCCAAATTTTGAGTTTAAATGAAGTTATTTAAAAATTATTTATTAGATACAGCTAGTTAGCTTGTTTTGAAATTTTATTTGACTTTCAAATGTAAGCTAATTACCTTTTGGGAAACACCAGTGACAACAGGTCACATGAAAAACAAAATCTTTGGAGTGTGTAAAGTCTCCTTTGGTAGATCCTTCTCTTCATGCCTTACTGAGAACTCTTTGTAAGATTTTCCATTTCTGATTCTTCCAAATTGAAATACATTTATCAAAATGCACTATTCCTGATTTTTAAAATTCTTCTTTTATATAACAATTAAACAATTTGCATATTGCCTTTCTCCCCTTCATTAAAAATGTAAAATAACCCCATTTTTATACCAGTTTCTGGCTTGGAGTGAGCCAGGATCCCACAACTTCTGAAAGAAATTGCAGAAGCTGAGAAATGCTTTAGCATAGATGAGCAGCCCATGGTTGATGATTTGACATAATCTTTAAAATTTGTAAATCTCCTCAATTTATAGCAATCAGTCTGCAAACTTTGTTTTTCTAGAGGTGCTCAGACCTTTCTGTATCCTGTGCACTTGAGGGTGGAGATGGAAAAAGAAATTTCCCGTACCTTTAGGAACCTGAAAGGTAGTTAGCTTCTGAAAGGGTCTTGTTTCTTGATGAGGAAATGGAGATCTTTGGGGAGAATAGGAAAGGGCACCAACATTCCACAGAATCTCAGACTGCAGTGCTGGGACAGAGCACTTTGAGTCTCCTGTGTTCTGTAGCCACAGCTCTCTCCCAGGTGTGGTGAGCAGAGTTAATCACTCCTCACTGGCACCGGGATAGGAAAGAGCAGATTGGGTTCAAATGGAAGAGCAAGGAGTGTTGGGATGTTCATGCTGGAATTCTGCTTCAGAGCTCAGTGGATTCCTTTTTGCTCTTTTTCTCAAAGCCCTATTTTTTCCAGGGTTGTTTTGAGATAGAAAGTTAACAGCTTGATAGGATATTTGTTTTGCTTTTTTCATTCACTGTATAAAATCCTTTGAGGTTCAGGTGTCTTTGTGTCCTGTTGAAGCTCTGACATAGGTTTCTGGTTAGGTAGTTGCAGTGGGCTTTAGGAACACTTGGCCTCTGTAGGTTTTAGTTGTATCTCAGCTTGATGCTTCGTGTTGGGAACTGTTCCCAGTTGTGAGTAGTGAGGGCAGGTTCAGAGGATACTGTGTTCATTGCATGGATTAACACTGCCTCGAGGTTTACAGTTTGTACATTCCTGTTACACTTTGGAACCATATTCGAAAGAGTTTTCCCATTTATACTGGTCTCCCAAGAATTTGTTTTGCACTGAATCTTTCATATATGTGACTTCTCATGGCAATTAGGGCATCAGACAAATCCCTGCTTTGAATTGCAGTACCTTCTGCAGTTCCTGAGTTGTGCTCTGTCTCTGGTTTCACTGGTGTAACTCTTTGACCATTTTCCGTGCAAGGAAATTCTGTGGAGACCCCAAAGAACAGTGGGCTTTGAATTCCAGACCACAGCTGGCAATTCACTGTGGACCAAGATCCAGTCTTTTCTAAGCAGGGTGATCTGCTGGGCAGGAGCAGCTCAGAGGGAGCCATGCAGCCTCTTTGCAGGGGCAAGACACTCGAGATCCTTTGTGTTTGTGGGAGCTGAGAACCCTCTGTCACTGGACACAGAAGCTGCATTTTGTAAACTGATCCTTTGAACCATGAGACTTCCTGGAAAATGCCCCCAGCAGCTGGGATTGGAACTGCTTGTGTGTAAGGAGGATGCTGCACAGAACTCTGCACTTCTCTCTTCAGTATTATGCACACAGAGGCACTTTTGTTTACTACTGTTACCTATGGTAGCTTTTCAAACTATTCCATGACCTGTAATGATGCAATTTCTGATGAAATTTATCTTTTCTTAAAACACCTTTAATTGGATGTTATAATCACTGGAAATGTTTTTATACTCATGTGTTTTTCTTTTCGTGTACCTCTAAAATAAATCCTGGCAGTGAAGTGTTGTGCAAGGCCTGTGTTAATTTGAGAAGGAACAGACTGGTTTGGGTGGGGAGGATTAATTTGTAACCTTTCTGCAAGGTACTTGTTTTGGTCATGTTTAATGCACAAAGTATTTTAGAAGGAAATCAGTAACAACCTATGGTAGGGCTTGGGCTGCAAAAGAAGAACAAGGAAAAATGCTCTTTTTCCTTTGGATAAAGCAGATTCATCTTATTTTTTTCCCTATTTCAATGAATCCAGTATTAAATGCTCTTGTGGTTTTACATTTTCTGTCCCTCTTCCCCACTGAGGTTTTGACATTTTCCTTGTAAAAATGCCCAGACCACTTGACATTGTTTCTTAATTTTTGAGAACAGGTTCTTCTAATTTCACTTTTTCACAGTGAATTTTTCATGTGTGATTTGAGGTGTCTCTTTTGCCTTTATGGAAGATCTGCTAATTATGCTTCATATTTTAAATTCGATATATTTAAATCTAAATTTGCACTTGATTTCCATCCAAGGATAACTTTTCATAACTCCCTGCTGTTGGAGAATTAATTTTCAAATGGGAACTATATATCCCAAGGAATGTTGTCCAGTCTAGCCTCATTTAACTCCCATATATTTCTGATTGCTGGCTGACCTCAGGATATGCAGTGTATCATTGCACACAGACAGTGCAGCTCTGTGTAAACAGGAAATATTTCTAAGATGTCTTGAGTGTTTGTGAGACCCTAAAAATACGTTCTGATAAAGACCATTGTTTCTACTACCACTGCTTCCTTCTCTGCTCTTGGACACTGAGTGACACTCAGATGAACTTGTCTGAATTAATATACTGCAGTGGAAAGGCCAGTCAAACAAAGCTGGAATTAGGATTTCCTTGAGAGAGGAGAACCATTTTTGAGAGCTCTGTGTTGCTAACAGGAAACTTCCTGTTGCCCTTTCTGCCCCTGGATTTAGGATTGCTGTTTGAATGTGATTGACATGAAGTAATTTCTATTTAATACACAGTTACTCTGGAAAATTATCTGCTCAGGAGCTTCCCTGAACTTGTTTAATTGCTTCAATTTGAGGAACATCGTGGATCTGTGTTTGTACATCCCACCTCCCTCTATTACAGTGGAATTGTCATCTTCCACTTACAGGGTCTCTACAATTCAAAAGAACATTGTGCAGCCTAGAAAGCAGCAGGAGAAATCTGTGTGGGAACAGTTGATCACAGGTTGGGAGAATCACTGGAGTCAAACAGTGAAGTGTGAGATCTGGGAATGCAAACTGCCAAGAGGAATTGCAGAGGTGCAGGAAAAATTCAGAAAATGTGAATATAGGCACCATGAAAGAATGAAAAATAGAATAGCAAATGTTTTAACCTGCTAAGCATGCTTAGACACTGGCAGTTCTCCAGTACAGACATCAGCTCTGGTAGGGAATGTTTCAGCATCATTTTGTCAAATTCCAATTGCACTGTAACTGTGGTTTTACAGCTCAGGCTCATCAGAGACCACACTGTGTTCCTCTCCGTCCCTCTTTATTTTGTTCTTTTAATTTCTTTTCTCCATCTTCTTTCTGCTGTCTTTACCTTTTTCCCCCCCTCTTACCACTCAGTTGTAGCCCATCTTCAGAAGGTTTTTTTGCACATAATTCTGGTATCTGCATCACAGGAGCCATTCTACTACTGGTGCGTGCTTCTAACACACAGCTTTGGTGTTCTGACCTTTGTGATTTCTCTCCACAGAAAGGGGAGATAAATCAGGCTGGGTATTGCTCCTTGTTACTGAGAATAGGGTGGGTTTGTTTGGGAAAGTGACAATGTTGGGTTTTTAAGTGTGATAAAATCTATTTTTTTTTTAGTAGAACTCTGTATTGGGAAGTAAGTGCTCAAGGAAACAATTGTTGGACTGGAACAATCTTGTGTATAACAGCTAAGGAAGCATAAGAATAATTCCAGATATGAAACACAGAACAGTCACAGGCCCTTTCTTTGCAGTTGCTGAACAGAATTGTGTTACCTGTATCTGCTCTGGAGTGGCCAGTGCTTGTTAAGCTTTATTAATTAATCTTGTTAATGCTTTCTTGGCAAGCATTATCAAGCTGGTTTGTAACAAAGTTGAAAATTCAAATTTGGCTCTTCGAAGAAGATAGAATTATCTCCTCAGCAAATCTTAAAATACCTGAAATTTAGACTGATTTTTCCCCCCCAGTCACAGGCAGGATACCTGATATCTTTTTTGGAGGGTAATAGGTCTGGCCTCTCCATTAATGGATGGCATGATCGTTGTAAAGCTCTGTAATTGCACTTAAACCAACATTCACCAGATTATTTTTCTCCTATTTGTAGGAATTTTCATGCAGTAACGTGCCAATTAATTTCCTTTGCCATGATTAGTTAGCTACTCAAGGACTCAATTAATAATTGAGTTCTGCAGCAGTTTGCAGAACTTCCTGTAGTTACCACGGGAGCAATCAGGGTTTATTACTGCTTGCTCTTGGAGGCAAAGATGAAGGATTTTTTCTGCACGAAATCTCTTGGTAGATTTTTCAAGTCCACCATGGGATTGTTTCGTGCCAACACCTCTGAAACAGCATCCGCAGCGACCTGGTTTTCCTGAGCCCGGTGGGACAGAAATGGAACAGCTACAAAGTTGGAGGCAATAAACACAAACATAAATTTAGGCTTCTTGGAACTGTCGTGGCACATTGGAATGAGTGGAAACCAGTCTTGAACTTCATTGTTTCAGCTCACACCTAACACTTGGTATAAATACAGAGGTTCATCTTTTCCTCTCACAACAAGGCTCTGAACCAAAGACTGTGGGTTTGGTTGGCTGCTGCTGCACACTGAAATCAGAACTATCCATAAAGAATAGAGGGATTTACTGGCATTCCTTGGGAAAATGGAACTGCAGATTGAACGTATTCCTACAGGAGAAATCATCCGTGTGGTCGGCCACAAGGCAGAGCGCAGGACTGTAAGCCTGGCTTTTACTGTTCCCTGTCCCCCTCTGGTACTGTTGGTTACACAATAACCAACTTAGATCTGAACTGAGCAACCCCAGGGCAAGAATGGAAGGGTTTGCAAGGCTGGTTGGTCATTGGAGGGACTGGAGCTGTGTCGTGAACAGTTTTTTCTCTCTGGAATGGAATTAGTAGCAGTGAAGTGAGTGGGAGTTTAGAAAATAGTTAAAATTTATTTCCTGTAGAAATATTGCAGTGAACCAAAGTTGGTGTTTGGCCTGGCTGTATGAATTCTGTCAGAATTCTGTGAGCACTTTCAGACTGCAGAGGAGGGGAAAGAGCTTTGAAACAGTTATTTTGTTCCTCTTGTGTTGATTGTGCTGTCACGGGGTTCATGCCCTGAATGTTACAGGAAGGTTCACATATGGAAAATTCAGTGGTACAGGCACATATTAACAAACTTATAAATATCTCAAGAAACTGACTAGTCTGTTACCTTGGGACTTTATTGACTTGTGTTCAGGGCTTGTACGTAAGTGGAAATCCACGGGCTGATCTTTTCTGGTTTGACATAAACAGTTGATAAAGACAGTACTTTTCTAAGAATAATTTCAGTTTTCTTGAAATGAATGGCTGCTCTGTGTGTTTTGCTTCAGAATATTTTCTATCTGCATTTGTATAATTTTTAATTGAAGGATTCTAAAGAAAAGGAACTGTGTAAAATTTAAACTGTTTGGAAGTACCTACATAAAACTGTGAATTTATCTCTCTGTCATAGCTATTTTAAACCTGTTTAAAAGATCTTCAGCTCTGGTAGAGCCATCTTGTTCTGAAGTGCACATCTGTGCATGTTGCTGCTGTTTCCTAGCATTGTCTTTTAGTGACTAATCTGAAACTTAATCTGAAAATGAGCTGAGACATTTACTGTGTGGTTACACAATTGTCAGGTAGAGTCATTTTACTTCAGAAAAAACTCAGAGCTCCCTCTGCCTTGTTGGGAGAGGAGACTGTGGCAGTTCTGGTGTTCTTTGCTTTGCAGGAGTGTTACTGACTTCTTTGCAGTGATAGTAGGGGACACTGGCAGGACTTAGTTGCTGTTTCCAGGGGAAAACGTTCTTTAAACCTTAGCAAGTGCCGGGGTCCTGGGGAAGACATCAAAGAGAGAAAAGGTATGGGTTCAACTTTCTAATTTAGACATTTTAAGCATGTGTAAACATGCCGTGAAATGGTAACTACTTGGAAAACTGTGTCAAGCAGTGTTGGTGCTGCTTAAATGGCCAGAGAGGAGTGGTTTTAGAGAAACTTTAAGATACTTTAAACTGCGGCAGGAGTGGCAAGAGCAGAGCTTTACTGTTCTAGCTCAAAGTGGTTCAGGCTGTTGGAGTCAACGTGCAGAATTTCCTGTGAATCCTGACGAGACTGCCTCGGGTATTTCACACCTGTGTGGGATGTACCAACCTGTTGCTCACAGCAGATGGTTGCCTGAGCTCGGTGCAATCACTCCACAGCGAACTTCACCCCGCGTCCTTCCCAGGAACATGCACTTTCGATGACTCCCACAGCCAGGAGGGGCCGGTAGAATTTCCATCAGCGTTCGAGGTTCATCTTGTCCGTCTGGACCAGACAGGTGCGTCTGCCCTTAGAGGCAACAGCTCGGCGCAGAGGCCGCTCAGCAGGACGCTGCTGCCGCGGACAATGTAACCAGCGCGGGCCGGGCCGGGCCGGGGGGCGAGGCGGGGTCCCCCGGAGCTGCGGGGCCGGTGCAGGTGAGGGCGGAGCAGCGGCCCGCAGCCCGCATGCCCGGCGCTCGGACATGCTCACTAGCGGCGCGGCGCGGGCTCCCGTGGGCAGTCGGCGCTGAGGCGCTGGCGGAGCCGCCGCAGGGCCCCGGGGGGAGCGCACCGCAGCGCAGGTGAGTGGAGCCGGGGGGCGAGCGGCGTGCCCAGGGGTAGGGCAGAGCAGAGCCGGTCCGGCCGCGGCGGGGGTGGGTGGTGTGGCCGCGGCCGCCATCCGCCGCCCCGTTGCTGGCCGAANAGCGGGGCCGGGGGGGGCCGAGCGAGCGCTCGGTGTGTGCGGCCGCCTCCTGCCCGCCCGCCCGGCCAGCGCTCGGGCACATGGCCGCGGGCTGCGGGGCGGCGCGGGGGCAGCGGGGGCTGCGTTCTCCCGCAGCCGCCGACCTTCCCGGAAACTCGAAACATTCTCCAGGAAGGAACAAATGAGCGGGGTAGAGCAGCCGGCATCCTGGCGGCGGCACGGCGTGGCTCCGGCTGTCCGGAGCAGTTGCTCGCTGCCTGACTCGCGGGCGGTCCGTGGCTGCGCTCGGGTAACGCTTCCCTGCGCGCATCCCTGCCCGGCGCGGGGCGAGCGCTGCTCGCGGGGAGCCCCAGCGCAGCCGGGGCCGGGCAGGGTGTGGCGGGGCTGCTCCCGGCTCAGACGTGGCTGTGACACGGCCGGGGCTGCAGGCGGCTCGGCTTGCCCTTGTTAAGACAAGCTTCCTGTACATCCCCAACTTGCGTTACAGCTCCGGGCGCTGCTGGGTGTGATCCACCCTGCTGTGCACAGCGCTGACGTTCACGTTGGAGGAATTCTGCCTTCTTTGCCAGTGCTTGCACAGGTGCCTCAAAGCACTTCATGGAGAAAGCTCGGTGTGTTTAGCCCTCTCTCACAGGTGGAGATGGTCAAACTCCTTAATTTCTCCATTTTAGACCACGCGTCTGTGTCCTCACTGAGACTCAGGTGTCTGTCTCCATCTCTAGTGCTGCTTTCCATGCCATTTTTTTCCCAGTGCTAATATACCCGGAGTTAATTGCTTTAAGTGACAGTGAGTCATGGGAGGAATCTGACTCCTCCTGAATGAGCAACTCATTCTAGTAACTTGAATTTTCAAGTAAGGTGGCTTGAGTGCATTCTTGTCGTTGGGAGGATTACAGAGGAGAAGTGATTCTGAGATACAATACAGAGATTATTCTGGTATTTAATCTCTCTCTGACAGTTGCTTGGGGTGCAAGGCTCCTCCGGAACTACTTGTGGATGGCAGCTGCTTTAGTTTTTAAAAGTGACAAATGAGAAAATTTGCTTGGTTGGTGGGACAAGCCGTGAAAACAGAACCACATCTTAGAGTACTTGGGAAGAAAGGCATTTTTCTTTCATCCCCTTTTGGAGCAATAGACAATTGCCAGTTGTCAGCACCTTTTCAAATAATTTAGAAACTGCCTAAGGCTTATGGAACTGATGAGTTCTTAATTTTCACAGTAGGCTCTGATATGGCAACCACTGTCATAACACTTCAGCGGTTTCAGTTTTGATAGTGGATATAATCCTGTGTTTTAGGGAGGGGCTGTGTAAATATGAATTATGTGTTCTGCCTGGCAGGGACCAGTGGAGTGCTACACTGGACACATGCTGTCCTAATTTATCATAGTATAAAGGATAGATTTATTTTTAAAGTGAAAGAAAGGTGTGAATCATAACACATTAAAGAGTGAGAGATCCCGTGTGAGTCAGGATCCACAATGTGTAATTTCTGTTCTGCATAATTAATAGTGAAGAAACTTGTGATTTACAGTACATTGTCAGGATGTATAATAACTGTAAGTGAACTTATATAGATCCTGACAAAATGAGTCAAGCCATTTTTAATTATTTTTTGATCTAACCCCACTGGAGGAAGACTGGTAAAACACTGGGGGCTAAGACTGCTGTATAACATCAAATATAGTGTTTCTTTCTATGAATAAGCTCAAACTCTATGAATGCCTTTATGGAAAGCTAAGATAGTCTTAATCTTGTTCAGATATTTGGGATTTTTCTGTTTGTAGTGTCATGTTGCTTATTACTGCATTGGGAACCACATGCTTTCTAGGAACTGGACAAATTCCTCTACCCCTGTCCAAAGGAACAGTCTGCTCCAAATGCAGGAAAAACAAACTGCAACAGCTGCCACAGTCCCAGGGCAGTGTATAAAGTACAGCTCCCACTGCCCCTTCCCTTGGCTCTTACCTGGCAGGTGTGAATGGTTCCAGTAAGGAAAAGGCTGCAGCACTTTGCCTCACAATTCAAAGGACTGATGAGTGAGCACTGCTCTCAGATAACCAGTAGT
Organism: Nicator chloris; assembly: GCA_013400495.1. Taxonomy (NCBI): domain Eukaryota; kingdom Metazoa; phylum Chordata; class Aves; order Passeriformes; family Pycnonotidae; genus Nicator; species Nicator chloris. Next base: position 565,944 of record WAAE01022211.1, read on the forward strand.
GCCTTCTGGAGGACAAATGTGTGTTTGGGAAAAGCTGATGTGTTACAGCTGTTGCAGAAAAGGAGGCGGAGGGAACTCAAAAGTACAGTGGATTTTCCCCGGGCTGCTCTGTCCCTTGGTCCTTTGTAAGAGATGTGAGTGTAACTCAATCACTTGTCCTTTCACACAGGCTAAAGAACTGTTTGTAAAGGGTGATTTGTGTGCTTCTAAAGTATTACCGTGGGGAAAACCATCTGTGTTGTGCTTTGGGTTACCTCTATCAGTGGCAGCCAAATGTGGTTAACTTGTGAGGGCTGATCCAAATCAGAGCTGAGCAGGCCAAACAAACAGGTGATTTGTGAGGAACAGATTCCCAGCCCAGCTCTCTGTGTGAGCACAGCAACATCTGCATCAGGTGGGCTCTTTGTGCTGCCATGAAGTGATTGCAATTATGGCGTGTGTGTGTCTCCTGTCAGGGCTTTTCCTGTGTTAAATGCTGCTTCACTGCTGTGGAACCAGCTCCTGAGTGATGTGGTTGGCTCTGCCTATGATTGCTATCCCTGGCTTCTCCAGAAACCATCTATCCAACCTGCTGTCAGCTCTAGTGGGTGAGGTTTGCATGCCTTGTCCTCCTCTGAGATTGTAGCACAGTTCTTTGTGTGCCCGGAGGGAGCCACTTTGTGCCTCTCTGTGCTTGGATTCAGGGATCTCTGCTGGAAAATATCCTGCTCTGTATTTTGTGCCCTCCTCTGCATATTTCTTGTTGATGTATTAGTGGGGTGGGTGGCCAGCTCTTCCCAGAAAGCATTAATAAAGATGTAAGCAGGCAGCACAAGTCAGTGTGAAAGCTAACAAAGCTTGTTATGGCAGAAGGTTTGGAGTGGACAAATCTCAAGTAATTTGTTGCAACTGAGTCATGTTCTGTGGGGGTGGAAGTGTTCCTTACAACCCTGCCCTGCCTTATTTAAATATTTAAACATTTAAATACAGCAAGGAGCAGCAGGGCCAGTACCTTTTCTGGTGCTGTATATCTCCAGCGTAGCCTGTTCTATATTAAATTCCTGCACTGGAAGGCAGTAAAGGTTAGTATTTAGAACTCCTGTGGCATTCATGCATGCATGGATAGCTCTCCCTGGCAGCTTTTTTTCTTTAGGAAAGCACTTGGTCAGTTGCCAGTGTCCAGCTTTCCTGGGACACTCTAAACCCTTTAACCGGTATGGTGACCTTGGGCCAGCCTGGCCGCCGCCCTTCCTGTGATTCAGTTCAGCAGCTGATAATAAATGGACGTAGAATTTGACATTTTGGCAGTACCTTTGGAGTGCTGCAGTGTTTGCCTTCTGGGCAGTGAGGTCCCAGGGCTGGGAGGTACAGCAGGCTGCAGTCACTGAAAGCTTTGTCACTGAATGGGCAGTGTCATTGTTGGTGGTGAAGAATGTCGTGTCAAAATGTGTTGTGATATTTGCCAGGAAATGGAGAGTCCATGAATGACTCAAAAGTCCTCTGTGACACAGCTGTGATGGCACTCAGCCTGCAGGATGGGCTCTATAAGCTAGAGCTGTGCCTTCAAACTTACTTTGGTAATTTCTTTTGAAGGCACTTTTCTAGTAAAATTCACCACAGAGTTTGCTGTGAAGATGATGATGAAAGGTCTAGATGGGAAGTTCTATAAAGAGCAGCTGAGGTCACTTGGTTTGTTCAGCCTGGAGAAGAAGAAACTGAGGTCAGACCTCATTGGGGGCTGCAACTTGCTCATGAGGGGCGGCACCAACCTCTGCTGTGTGACAGGAGGAGGGAACATCTGGAGCTGTGTCAGGGGGGGTTTAGGTTGGATATCAGGGAAAGGTTCTTCCCCAGAGGCTGCTGGGGCACTGCCCAGGCTCTCCAGGGAATGGGCACGGCCTCAAGGCTGCCAGAGCTCCAGGAGAATTTGAACACTCTCATTGATGCACATTGTGGGATTTTTGGGGTGTCTGTGCAGTGCCAGGAGTTGGCCTGGATGCTCCTGGTGGGTCCCTCCAGCTCAGGATATTCTGTGATCTGACTGTGTTTCCTTTTAGTGTTCTGGTGTCTGACCAGACATTTCACCCTTACAAAAGGTAACACAGAGATGTGCTCCTAACCTGGGACAGTGCACACTGGAACAGGAAAACAGCCTTTGGAGGGGGTTTGAGGCTGCAGGGAAACCTTGGTGCCTTAGCAGCTGAGTTTCATTAGGCAGAGTGATGCTGGTGCCTTCTGCCAGCTGACAATCACAATCAGGTGTATTTGGCCATTTTGCTAATGAAGAGGGGGATTATGGAAGGAGCTGTAATTCATCTAGGGAGCAGTGTTTGTCAGAGGGTTTTACTGAGCTTGCAGTTGCATTTTTCTTCATTACCATATACTCAATATTTTATGGTTGTCTTTATGTCTGTTTTCATTGCCACCTGCTGCCTGGTCTAGATGGGATATTCCTATCCAGGAAAGGATCAGCTTTACTTTGGCATTATAATGACAAAGTAAAAACAGAAAAAAAGGATAAACTCAGCTTTCACACTGCACATATTGTTCATGGCTGAAGGGTCCAGTTAAGTCAATGTCCAATTATATAATGAAGAGATAGTGATCTGTTTAGCTTTTTAGAAAATTAAATTCCACTGAAACAATATAACTCGGACTATAGAAGTAGGAGGAAAACTATTTTCCATTCTGAAGCAGGCCTTTGTATAGAGTTGGGTTTTTTTAAACTCACTAACAGTAACTAATAGCTTGTACATTATACAGCCCACACTGAGTCATTGTTTACTCAGGGAAATGACTTTCAACAGCCAGACTTGTTTGCAAAGTTTAATAACTAAAATATGCAGTTCTGTGCTTTACAAGGCTGCACACTATAATCAACATTTGGGAAAAAACAAAACCTGGTGCATATTTGCAGCACCACACAGCACTGCATTACAAATGGTGCTGCTGCAGCTCAGGTTTTGATCTGCAGTAAAACCTGGTGAGTCCAGCAGTGTGGTTTGGAGAGAGGGAAGATTATTGCACAAATTAGTGTTGGGATTTTCTAGAGTTTTTTTTGAACCTTCCAAATTAGAGACCAGGAAGCCCAGTTCTGGGTCCACACATCTTGTTGTTTTAAATCACAGGTTGTCTTCCACTCTTAGGACTTTTGGAGTCTGTTTGAAATTGCCTCTTGTGCTTCTTGGGAGGGAAAGCCACACCTTTGCACCAGGAAGCCAGGAATTCTCTCTCTGACAGAACAGGAACTCAGACAGCAAAACAGATGTTTCTTTTGCCTCATTTGAGTGAGCACTGCAGTTCAGTTGTGAGCTTTTCTGCCTCTTCCTGACTCATTATCTGCTGTTCTGTGTTAGCATGGGGTTCTCCCACAGATATTACAGGAAACTTCCCACCCATTACACTTGTAAAGGTTTTAACAGCAGCCAGGGTTTGTGTCCCTGGTTGGTTTTGTGGTTCTGAATAAACAACCAAGTGCAACAACCAACAGAGCACCCATCACATTTCTCAAGTACACTAAGTGCTTAATTTTAAATAGTGTATTCAAAAAGTTTATTTTTGATTTTTCCCAAATCACGAGCTTTTTTGGACACAATTTTGTTGGAAAATAGAAAGGAAAACTTTGTCTCGTGTGAAAATGAAAGTAAGTACAAAATATGTGACTTGCAAAATCCTTCTTTTATTTGTGCATGGATTTGTTTGCTCTTATAAGTGGAGGAGGGGATCAAAAGCAAGTTCTGCAGAGAAGTACAGAGTGTGTTTTTGTGTGTGCCCCACCATAGCACTCTCTGGGAACAGATTATATTTAATTTTGCTGATCTTCTGTCCAGGAATCTGGTGGATAGGACCTGGGAACAGTTTATGGAGCCATCAGCAAAGCTTAGAGCATCAACTTTTATTCCATCCCAGGAATTCTCATGTTTTACTTTTATACTTCCATTAAAACAACTGTACAGTGCAGGATTGGAATTACTGAGAGAGCCACCAGGTTTCCTTGGGTATAAACCCAAGTTGTTCTGAGTGGAAGGTGTCAGGATGGACATGGGTCATTTCTGGTCAGCTGGGGCATAGAAAAAGTATGGATGGATATATCAAGGTGAAACTGCTTGTTTGGAAAGGGAATTTACAAATTCATGACCTTCAGGGGTTGTGCTGGCTGAAGGGGTGGGAGTCTGAGAGAAAACCAGAGGCTGGAAACCCAGAAGGAAAAGTGGAGGCTGAGAAAGGGTGGGAGACCAATAGGAAAAGCAGAAACTGAAAAGGAGTGGGAGGTCAGCAAGGAAAGTAGAGGCCAAAAAGTGGAGGCTGGAAAAGTTTGATGGAGATAAAGATGTGTGGGAGGCAGAAAAGGTGGTGGAGCCAAAATAAGCCATTATCAGAGATCTCATCGAGCTCATTTTGCTCTGTTGGCCTCCACATCCTCCTGAAGAAGGGGACTCACAGACTGTTCAGCTGAAGAAAATTAAAGCTCAGCTTTATGGAATAACTTGGGGAACAAATGCCCGTTGTCTTGGCTCTTGTATTACTTCTGCTGGTGCTTAGTTTCAGCACTTAAAAATTTGGTTTCCAGCAGAAAGCAGCTCTGTAAATTGTTTGAGTCTTGATTGTAAAAGTAGCACAGATGAGCTGTAGTGCTGCCTGTCAGTTCAATACCTTGAAATACTGTTCTTTAAGATCACCAAAGAGGTGTCCCCTCAAGCCACAGAAGAAACAGCACTGTCAGGACTGTTTTTGCAGGGATTTGAGAAAGCTAGGAGGAATTTGGGATAATTCATGCACATTCAAGAGGTGTTTCCAAACCAGGTGTGTCAAAGTCCCTCAGAACTTCTAAGAAAAACAACAACAATGAAGAAACACCGTGTCTTTTCTCTTTGCCTGATACAATTAAAGAACACAAGGGCTGATGGTTATGAGCCATTTACGTATTAGGATAAAGCTTTCAGACGTTATTTGACTCAAATATAAACTAATCTGATTCGAGGTATTTGTGTCTTGAAGGAAGAAGCAGAGAGGAAAGGAGAGAAAAAAAAAAAAGATGAGCTACACTTGCTGGAGAGAAAAGCAGGGCATGGCTGGTGCTGGCAGGTAGTGAGTGCTGGGAGGGAGTGAGCACTTCCCTGCTGCTCTGGCACAGTGGTCATGCGGGCTCCATGTGAAGAGGAAATGTTGTAAGAGATGTGGTGTTCTCCATGCAGAAAAACCTTGCGTTGTGCAGGAGGCTGTTTGATCTCTCTGTCTCTCTCTCTTCAAACTGAAACCCGACCCGCTGCCAACTGTCTGCTCTGAAGTTTCCGGATCTAGGTGGGGACAGGGGAGTTCCAGCTGTAACTCGAATGTGTTGAACTGGCAGCTGCTGGTGGCCACTTGCACTTGGAGGAAAATTCCACGAAGTGGCTCCATGTAGGATGGGAATGTGAACTATGTCCAGGCTCACGGCCATGGAACTCAAACGCTGCGCTCCTGTGACTGTTTGTTTTTTTCTGGAGGCTTCAGTGAAGTTGGCTGCTTGTCACTGAGTGCAGCTTTGCTGGAATGCTGCTTGCCTGCCATCAGAATAGGGAGCACCCCTGAAAGGATTGTGGTGTCACCTGAGAGGAAGGAAATCAGTGTTGCTGCAGGGTGAGTGTACACACTTGGGAAGAAATCTTTGTGCCAACCAGTTATTGCCTTCCAAGGGAAAATTAGGTTGTGACAAAACTGTTTTGTTTCGGAAAGATAAATTCTGGTGTAAAAGTTTAAAAGTAGCTGTCAGCTTGGTACCTGGCTGCCTGTTTTGAGCAGTGAATTTCTCTGTGTTGAACTCTTGAAAGTGCTTTTCAGGCCACACTTCCACTGGTCTCAAATTATCTTAATTGCAAACCACTTATCTGAACTGATGAGCAGTTAACACAAATGTGACACAGTGCTCGTTAGAGTAGAAAATCAATCAGTGTTTAGTGTGGGCTGGATTGACATTTCTGGATTGATAGGGGATGGGGAGGTTCATTGGAGTCGATAAATGGCTCAGTGATGGGTGTGTGGAGTGAGCTGCTCCTCTCCTGTGTGCTGACAACCAAAACCCACCAGCATCAGCTCTCATTTCTAAGGCAAAAAGTGTCAGGTTTTGCAATTTTTTGGCGCAGCAGGGCGGTGCTGGGACAGGATCCCCACGTGTCATGTTAGGTGATTTATGGTGCTGCTCCCCTGCTCCTGGAGCACTGCAGCTGACAGGCTGCACCCCTGGTGGCATTCCTGGGCTTGTCCCCAGGTGATACTGTCCTTGCATCACTTCTCCAGGATTTCAGTGCTCAAGGCATGAGGGTGTGCAGAGGGGAGGGCATGAACAAGCAGCCACAGAGTCTTGGAGCTTCATCCACATCACTTCCATGAAATGTCCTTTCTTTTGCATTCCCCCAGTATCTACGATAAGCTTATCCTGGTATCAGTTCAGTATCATAGAAAGGTCTGGGTTGGAAGGGACCTTAAAGATCATCTTGTTCCACCTTTCACTAAACCAATTCAAATTGGTTTCACTGTAGCTCTCCACTCCCTGCCTTGAACTTGCATCCATTTGACCCTTTGATTAACCCTTTGAAACAAAGTTGGGAGAGCAATGATGAAGAAAACAACATTTTATATTTTAGTTCCCTGAACTGTCTGCTCAGAGCTGAATGGATCTGAGTCCCTGTCCAGAGGGGGAGAGGGCCAGGACAGGCACAGCTGGGACAGAGGATGTGCCACAGTAACATCAGCTGTCCAGGCCAGCTGACAGCAGCCTGGGACTGCCCTCTGGCACCTCGAGGACATTTTCTGTGCCCTTTTCACCTTGGACAAGTGTCTGTAATGTAATGATGTGGGAACGATGTGTGGCTGTTCTATTCTTACACTGCTGTGTTTTGATCCTTGAAGTCAGTGCTGGTGAGAAGTTTGTTTGCTAGAAGGTTCTGCAGTCACACTGGGGGACTTTTGTGCTCTGATGTGTGGGCTGATTGGCACTAGAACCTCCCAGCATGTGGATGTGGACCTAGGCCAGCTGTTTGGAACAGAAATGGTAATTAGTTGTTTTCTAAATGTTGGCTTTATCAAGCTTTACAAACAGAACAGGCGATCTCCACTCCACTGCTCGTCATGAGCATTCCCAAGCTCCAACAGTCCCAGCTCCTGAGCAGTGCAGGAGCACCTGCCCATGCAGTCCTGCACTGCTGGTGCCCTTTAATGTGCTCTCAGATCAGAGAGAGGCACTGATAAATCCTCCCAGGCTGCACACGCTTGGACACGGAGCCAGGAAGAGCTGGTGTCTGTTCTGCCTCCTGCCAAAGCATCCTTAGAGTGGCTGGAATCCAAAATGGGGAGAAGAGCCTAAGGCACAGGGGTCCAGCTGGGCACTGGTGTCTGGAATATTTTGCTCTCTTCCCCTTCCCAGAGCATTGTTTCCCATGGATGGAGTTTTTGGAGTGCACTGATGGTCAGGATGGGGGTTACCTTACCCAGGTGAGGATGCAGGGATTCCCACTTTTGCCCTGCTTTTCACCAGGGATAAATTTCTAAAGCACCTTTAAGCCTTGTGGGACTCCAACAAGGCATTTGTGGTGGGTTGTAGGACAAGGTTACTGTGTTGTGGTATCTGAGCATGATGTGACTGACACAAAAAGGGTAAGGGAAAAGGAATTAATTCTGCTGCCAAAACCTTCCATGCCAGAGGTCGGATCTGGCTCTGTGCCCTCACCGGGCCTATGTGCAGGTTCCTGCAATTTGTTGCTGTCACCACCAGCAGTGGCACACAAGGAAACAAAATTTAAGAATGCCATCCTGCAAGAGACCTCAAGAGGCTATTTCTAGATGGAATTGAAGCTCTGTGTGATGTAGTGGACTGTAGCCTCATTGTGAGGGTAGAAAACAACCAAAAAGTGGTTTGCACTGGAATTCTTTATGCTGTAGTGGGCAGCTGGATTAAAATGTTTTGGAGCTTTGCTCCTTTTTGTTGCACTGTGGGTGAAGAGGCTGCACAACCAGCTGTCACCCAGCAGGTGAGCTGGAATGGGTTAACACTTAGAAAAGTGAATTTTGGAATTGTGGGGTTTAGCCCTGCAACTACCTGCGTGCAGCTACTCCTGTGGCCCATCAGCTGTTGTGGAATTTGTCAGCTCGCCAGACAAGTGTGTGCTGCCTCTCACACGCCCCAGGAATTCTGAGAATGTGAAGGACTCTCAGATTCCAGTCCTGAGCGGCCCTTCCCCTCCTGCTCTAGGGGCTACTGGAAGCAGGAAAGGAGGTCAGGCTTGAAATCCAAAGTCGGAGGAGAGGAATTCGTGGATGTAGAGCAGATAACGCCCATCACTCACTGCACTTTGCCACTCCCACTCCCCCCTCTGTGGAAAGTGTGATTAAAGCCAGCCGCTCAGCCCTGGCTGGCTGAGCCATACATCCATGCACAAATGCCAGATTCTCTTCATTCCAGGCTGCTGACTTCAAGGAGGACTTGCTCTGACAAGCTGGAAATGAGGGCTGGCAGCTTCGTCTGCAGCTCAAAGGCTTTATCTCTCTTAGACACTCTTCCTAACATTTCCCACAAACATTGCTCTGCTGGTAGGAGCTGTTGCACACACAGGATCCATCAGGCACTTATGAATAAAGCCTTACCTTGTGTAACTCTCCTCAGAACAGGCAAGGAACACTTCACAAAGCACTTGGCACCAGGCCCATGGCAGAGCTTGCTCTCCTTGTGCTTCAGCCTCATTATCTGGGGATCAGTAGGAAGAGTCAGCTCAGCCTTTGATTCTCCTGCAGTCCCCTTACCAAGCACTGGTGTTCTTTCCTCCACAAAAATCCTACAGTCCAGCCTCCATCTCCCACTTGGACTGTTTGCATCATCTCCAGCTTCCACACCATGTTCTGATGGTTCTCCACCTTGGCCTCTCTTTCCTCTCTGAACTCCCACCTTTGCTCCTGCCCCACTGCTCCATGACGAGTTCTTTGGCTTCCAGGATTGCTCTGGCTCCAGCAGCAGCCACTCTTTCCCTGCTGTTGCCTCCCAGCGTTGTTGCCTCACTGCTCCATGAGGGATGCCAGCTGTGTCCACCTGTTAGGCTTGTTTTGCATGTGCCTTTAAGGCAGCTGCTCCTGCTGCATTTGCAGCCTTCAACCTGGAATATTCATGTTCCCTGGCCTATCTCAATCAATTGATGAACTCAGCCTTCACTAAATGCTTTCCCAGGGTGAAATCTATTTGAGATGTAATAATGGTTCTAGAGAAGCTGTGCCAGCAACTGCAAGATGGCCAAGGTTTTTGATAGCTGTTTCTGTTTCAAAATCAGTATTAAATCAAGTGTACTTTTACATTAACATATTTAACATGTGGAATGAGATAACCTTAAGCTTGGTGCAGGAAGGTGTGCACCCTCGTATAAAAATTTATCATAAATCAAATTTGAGTCATCATCCTGGTTGTGGCATGATTTCTGCTTAAAAGAGCATCTTTGATGTCATCACCATATTGCCTCAGAAGCAGCTTCCCGGTGTTATTTTAGGTTGGGGAGGGTGTGTACACGTCTATAGCTTCTAAAAACCATCAGGCCAGTGTCAGATGTCTGCCCAGTGCTTCACAGATTGCACAAGTGGCTGTTAGCAGACAGAACTATTTTCTTTTTTTTGTCTGATTCTTGAGGAAGGGCTGTTACCACAGGGCTTTGACTTATGGCCATATAACCAACCCTGCTGAGCAGAAAGGGGATCCCAATGATGTCTGCTCCAAATGCTCTCTCCTGACCATGGGACTGTGCTTCCTGGACGTTGTGTGAAATAAGGCTTGTGAAACAAAAGCTCTAATTTCCCTTTGTGAAGCTTGATACAGAGCACACTGCTCTGGAGCAGCAGGATATGAGAATTGGAATCATTGTTGCAGTGAGGATTTTGATCAAGAAGCAGGCATGAAGTACCCAAAGCATTTAACCTCTGTGTTTTATTCATCCTGGAGCAAGTGTAATTTAAAGTGGCACCTCTATAATTGATGAAGTATCTTTTTACCATTTGTTTAATTACCAGTTTCAGTGTCTAGAAAGCGGCAGATCAATAATTTACAGTGATGATCTTCCCTGTGTCTCTGTTTTTCTACTTCAGCTGTGCAAACAACAGCTCCTGAAACAAACCCTCCAATATTGATGCTTTCCTTTAGGTGATATAAAAGAGCTTAACCTTTTTTCCTGCCACAGGTGCACTCCAACACCACTGAAACTGAGGGCAGAGCACTGACCTTGGCAAGGCAGGGTTAATTTAGGGCTTGCCCTGCATGTTGTATCAGCTCAGCTTTTTGCAGCTCCTCTCATTGTTGGGGTGATGAAGGCTGGGCTCCTGTTGTTGCTGTAACAGCAGATGCTGCTGCCCTGGCTTTAGGAGAGTTGTTAAAACAGCAAATTTAGGCTAATGAACCAAAGCTGCTGCCTGTGGTTTATGTGTATTTCTTACATGGTGGGGTTTGATAACAAATGTTGATTTTTCTATGTGAAATACCTATTTTGGAGACTCTTGGATCTTTCTGTCTGGTTAGAACTCAGATTCCCTGATGGTCCTGCAGCTCCTCCTCCAGGGGAGGTCCTGGAGCTAAAGAGAGCTAAAGGATCTATACCTGTCAAATCAGAGGGAAAAAGGTGTTTCCTTCCCAGTGGGATGGGCCTTCAGACAATTTCTCTTGTGGTCTTGGCTGCCATGGACCGTGGGGTTTCCCCACACAGCATCAGAACAGAAGATCTAAAGTCACCCAACTTCCATGACATCTCCAAATCCTTGCATTTCTAGCAGGATGACGAACTCTGCTTTCAGACTCCCCATCTCATACCTGTGTTTCTTTTCCCTTTTTAGAGCCAAGACAAATATCTTATTTCTCCTGAACCTGTCTTTGAAACTGAGCAAACAACTTAGTGACTGCATCCTTGGAGCTGGTATGAAAAATAACCAGGGAATACATCCCTTTCCTGTCTCTTAGGAGTGCCAGTCCTCATCTCCTGTTGGAGAACAAGATGCTGTGGGACAGTTGGCATTTCTGCTAATGTCACAGCTGTCAATTCCTTCAGGATCTCTCCTTTCAGTTGGAGCTTACAGCCCAGAAGAAGGTTTTGTTTAGAAAGTAGGTGTAAAGGGTCATGAGGAAGATTCCTGGGCCTGTTGTGTCAGCCTCAGCAGGGTTTGTGCAGTTTTGCAACCACCAAATGCAGGATTCAGAGTAAGTCAGACAGAGGAAAAAAAAGGTTTGGACCTAACCACAGCTGGGGAATGAATGAATGTTTCCATTCTCTGCAGCAACCTGTGTTTATCCAGATGTGCAACATGCATTCCTGAGAACCACAAAGGGATGGACTCCTTCATTGTTCTTTAGTGGCTCTGTTTCTGATTAAACTGATGTCTCTGATAATGCAGAAAGTTTTGAAAATGCAGAGAGCAGGAATATGTAGTTCTCCTTAGGAGGGAGTTGAAACTGCCTTGGAGATGAGACATTCCTTACAATCCAAAGGGGGCTAAGTTGCAGGCCAATAATTTATTTATTTTTTAACATCAATGTCATTGCTGCTTCTTTTACATTAAAAAAACCAACTTGATTTAGGGCAGTTTTGATCCACTAGGAATGTTGGTTTTTAAACTCTTGGAAAACATTATTCTGAATTGTTTGAGTGCAGGCTGGTGCAGGTGGATGCAGGATATCCTTCTGAAATGATGGCTGTATTTTCCAGGCAGCCTGGAACACTTCTGCCATCATAATGGCAACTCATCATTCCCTGTGGATGTTAAGTGATGCTAAATCCATTTTGGGACAAAAAAAGATTCACCAAAGCATTAAAGCCTGTTCACCACGGGCTCTTTGGGGTGGCTGGCAGAGCAGTCAGAGGAGATGACCTCAAACACTACCCTTCATCTGGTGGCTTTTCCCCTGGTTTTCAGCAGGAGCAGGGCAGGCAGGGGAAAGGGAAGCAGCTCAGACATCAGCTGCAATATCATCTGCCCACGTGCTCAGCTCCCTGCCAGCCCCGAGCCTGACACGCTGCCAGGGCCAGGCTCACTGCCTGCCTCCCCTCCTTCTGTCTGCCTTTGCAAACTGCTCAGGCCCTTCCTTTCAGCACAAGCTGGAATTCCTACAGCTCAACCAATATTCTTATTTTGGGTTCATGATCTAATTGTTGAAACTCTTTCCTTAAACTTTTCTTAGGGGGTTTGTGCCATCGCAATCAGTGTAAAGTGCTCTTTGTTCCCTTACAAAGAAGTGTTTGAAAGAAGTTCAGTCTCATCTGTGTCGCTAATAGTTTTATTAGAACTTATTTATAACTTTTCGCTGCCCCAAAATAACTGCCTGCCTTAGGCCAGCAAAGTCAGTTTGGAACAGAGGAGAGAGGGGAAAAAAAAAAAAAAGTGGAAGTACAAATTGTGCCTGTAAACTCTTCACTTACAAATCATCGAATTAAAAACTGCTCCACTTGTTTGAATGTCCAAAGCATTCAATGTGCTCACAGAACTGAACTCCACGTGGGAACTTGGAGTTTGCTACAGAATTGCTACGTTTGCTTTAAAAGAGGGCCACACCCAGTAGGAAAATAAGAATTTGTTACTCCCAGGTGTCACCCAACACTTGCAGGTTGCTGACTGGGCTATTTTCCCTAAGGAACCTGTGGATATGTCATGGAATGCATGGCAAGTGCAATGTGCCCATACAAAATGTTGCCCACAGCAGCATATCCCTATATTTTGGGTACAAATGATACTGATATCCCAGATATTGCACTGATATAAACGTCTTTATCCTACTATAAATTGTCCATACTAAGGGATTTTGATGTTACAGTAACAGCAGAGAGAAGTAGGGTTGGTTATTTGTTGGGCCATCACTGATGCACAAATTATTTTCTAAAAAAATCCAAATTTAAGCAAATATGTTCCATATGTGAGCCTCTCTGCTGTGCTTTTCAGGAAAGTTTTAGTCATTTGACCTTTATTCTTCTGACTTTGGAAGCTTGAATATACTCATAAAATCTAGATATTACCTATGCTCCAGTCTCCAGATAACAGAAAAGTTCATGGCTTTGAAAATAAATTAGGAATTCCACGACAGCTTTATTCAAGCTTTATGAAAAGGAAAAGCTTCATGCTGCCTTAAAAGAAACAATTTCACTTGGCTCTTTTGGAGGGAGGTATTTCCTTTTTAAACTGCTTTTCACAGTACCAATGATGTGATTTTGGGTGTGGTTTGTTTTAATGTAAAGCTACATTGGTGAAAGTTGTCAATTAAAAGAGAAAAGGACAGGAGAGGTCAGTGAAGTTCAGTTGTTGCCCATAAAGCAGTCTGATACAGTAGATAAATTGGGTATTTGGATTTCTGTAAAATAATGTGTGTTGGCACAGTTAAGAATGATGTCTTTCAGGTAGTCTTCCTTAGGTTTTAGATTTAACCTACTAAAGAAAACAAAGCAACATAACCTTTCTGTTTTAGTGCTGGCAGTTCTAAACAGACAATTCCTGTATTTTGGGAAGAATTTTGCAATAATTGGGGGCACAGAGGAGGTTTGGGATCCTGTCAATACAACTTTAATAGGAGTAGATGAACTCTGCTTTCAGACTCCCAGTCTCATACCTGTGAGTCTTCTCACTTTTTAGAGCCAAGACAAATATCTTATTTCTCCTGAACCTGTCTTTGAAACTGAGCAAACAACTTAGTGACTGCATCCTTGGAGCTGGTATGAAAAACAAACAGGGAATACAGCAGTGTTAGGGTCCAGCCTTACAGCTGAGACTTCGTACTGACTTAAATCCACAGGGAGCTCGTTCCCAAAAATGTTTCTTTTTCCAGATTTAACTTCCACATACCACTGACCACAAGCCATAGCAGCAGAGGCCATCTTGCTGAATTGCTTTATAATTGTTATGGAGCAAGTATTACATGAGAAAAGAGGCGTAAGAGCATTTAAAATAAGAGCTTTTTGGTAGCTGTTTTTCTCTCCAAGTCGTAACCATTTGTGTTTCCCAGCTCTGAAAAACCTGCCTGTTGCCTGCACTCATTTTCCCCCTTGCTGTGCAGTCAAGGAAGTGAAGTATTTAACAGGACAAAAATTAAAGGTCAGGCTAAAAATCCTCAGAAATCAAGATAAAGCCCAACATGCAACATCCTCTTGGCACAGAACTGCTGCATGCCCTGGAAGGCTTTGAGTGCACGCCCTTTTCTGGCGAGGTGTTGTGGGGACAAGGGCCAGGTACAAACAGCTGCTGAGGTCCCTGTGGCACTGGAGGAATCCTGTGGAACAATGCAGGAAACTGGGAATAACTGGGAATCTCAGCCATGTTTTCATGGGGACTGTGAAGCTCCTGATGCTGTGATGTGGAGAGAGCTTTGTTGTCAAACTCTGATCTCTCATCAATCACTCTTTCACAAGGGTGGCCTGGGTTATTTCTTTTTTTTTTTTAGGCCCTCTTTTTCATTTTTTTTTTAAATTTGCTGTGGCAAACTGAGCCCTGCAGCTCAAGGAGGTCTCACCAGCTGACAGGAAAATGTTGGCTGGGATTTGGCCTGGTGTTCCCCTGGAAGCTGTGTCATTCTGCAGGGAAGAGACATAGGATGTGGCAGGGCTACAGATACAGATTTGTTTCTACATTTTGTCACAAACATCTTTTGCTGTCAAGGAGGCAAAAAAACACAAACAACCAAAACTCTGGGTGATAAATCCATCTATTAATGTATATTGTGCTCATTTCTGTGGCAGCTCTGGGGCTGTGTTTGCTCAGCAAGCTGCCCTGCACTGGGAGCTCCTGGCCTTATCCAAAGACAAAGCAGAGATGGAAAGACACCCCTTGATGGGAATCACAGGGAAACCTTCCAGTTCTATCACTTTACCCAAACGAGAGCTCTGTGAGCACTGTTGTAGGAACTCCCAATTGTATAAGAAGGAGGAAAATCTGTGCTTTAACTGGGCTTGCAGGTTTGATGTCTGCTGAAGGGATGGTGAAAAGTGTGTGTTGGAGCTACAGCTCCCCAGCAGTGCCCCTGGCAGCTCTGCTGGGATGAGCACAGCTGCCTGTAGCTGCTGAAACTCCTGGCCTAGGAGATGTTAATTCCTGCAGTTTTGTGGGAACGCTGCAGAAATTAACTTAAATGGTGCCCAATGTCTTTGCTGTTTAAACCAAGATGAGTAAGAGAACTGTCCAGTTCAGGAAACATTTGTGCTCCATGGATCTGCAGCACAGGAAGGGCGGGAAGGGGAGCTCTCAGCCTGCCCTGTGCATCAGCACTGCCTATGTCGTGCTTTAGGACATGGCTGTGTCTTTTCCTGCCCCTTCCCAATCCTAGACATGCTCAGCTTTGCTTTGCAAGTCTTATTTTGTAGATTTAAAAGTCTATTCTGTCCTTTTCCTGCCATGGAGAAAAGCAAGGGCATTACAGAAGGACAGAGCAGCTTTAATTTGTCCATTTAGTTGCTATTTTTGGCTGTAGGACAGGACCCTGCTCAGCAGAGGAGTCACAGGTTAAGCTCTGTCCCTCTGTGTGGAGGGGAGCCCTGGACGTGCTGCCTTGCCCTGATGTGTGAGCAGCCTGCTGTGCCCCTCCTCAGGATTCCTCTGCATCCTTCTCCTCCAGGCTGCAAACAGTTTAGTGCTGATCTGGCCTTATATAGTAATTTCCTATTATTAGAAACATTTCCTTGGGATCTTGCTCAGGGAGTAGCAGAGGGAAATCCTGTTTCCTTCATCCAACTTGCAGTCGAAGCACCAGTGCTCACTCTTTCCTTATCTCGTGTGGATGGAACAAGAAGTTTTTGTTGTGATCTGCTTTCCAGCCTTAAGCCCTTTCTAACACTGAGCTTCTCTTCAGAAATGCAGGCAAAGAAATGTGAAGGAATAGGACCTGCCAGTCAGCAGTGTGAGCTGCACACTTTTGTCTGCAGCCTGTACATTCCCTGTTCTTTTTCATTGTGTTGTCCTCACTCTGATTTAGTCCTTCTTTGGAAAACAACTCTGTTCAATGCTGGACTGTGTGAAAAGTAGTGTGCTAGGACATTTCACCTGAGAGTGCCAGGGATGGGCAGACAGCCAGTGGCTGTGTTAGAAAAGAGGAACAGCTTTAAATTAAGGAAGGAGAAGTTTTTGTTCTGCGTGCGACAAGAATGTGTTTTAAAGCCGAGACTCGTCACTGGAAGCACGGAGATATGCACAAGCTTTGAACACTTAATTTTTCCTGTGAAAACATTTTTTCCCCTTAAAAGGAAGATGTAGGTCCTGCCACTGGGAGTGACTGTTTGGAAAGTCAGTCGGGAGGAATGCACATCAGCTGAACTGAGTCAGGCTGTTTGTGTTACCAGCTCCCTCCAAACCCCGTCCCTGCCGCAGCCGCTGCAGGGGAGCTGCTGGAAACGATTGTGTCAGAGCAGGGCCAGAGCAATCACAGGGAATTAACTGTTGGGTTTAAACTTTGTTGTTGGAGTCAGTGCAACAATTGCTGTTGGGATCGGAGCGTGTTTGTAAAATCAGGGAAACCCTGACAGGGCCGTGAGCGGGAGCAGCCACGGGCATGAGACAAACTGGCATCACATTAAGGGTATCTGGTAATTATAAAGTGGGACTTTGTTCTGATGGCCACTGTCAAAGCCAGCCAGCCATTTCTGTTTCACTGCTTCAGCAGAAAGCAACAACAAGGAAAATTTATCTTAATTTGTTAGATTAACCCAGTTTCTGTTTTCGCTCACGTCACGGACCCAGAATTATTGTGTGTGTGCGGGAGCCAGAACTAAATACAAGCCCATCATATGTGCTTTTTAATCCATCACCAGGGGCATCAAAACAGGGAACAGCACTGGCAGGGAAAGTGTAACAATCCAAGGAGATGTGTGCATCTCTGATTTTTGTAATTTTCTTTTTTTTTTTGTATTTATTTATGAAAGACTGAGCTTGGGAAGAAAAGAAGTTTGGTGTTCTCACTGACGAAGCTTTCTTGGAACAAACAAAACCAGTATTGACAGTTTTAGCCATTACAAAGCATAAATTAGAATCCAAAATAACAATCTAAATACTCTTTGTCTTCTGGTTTTTGAACCCTTTTGGCCACACCTCACTATTTTTAAGGTTTTATCTGTAACCCTGCAAACACCTTCACACAGAATTGGGGAATTCAGTCAACTTGTGATGTCATGAAGTTTGCAGTAAAATGAAGGCACTTTCATCATCTTGAGGCACCTTTTGAGTGAGTATAACAAGCTTTTGGTTTAACCTTTCTAGGGGTGCAGTTTCATAACTGGGCAGGAATGTTGTGTCTCCAGGGGCCAATGTCCTGTGTTCAAACCTCTGTTCCTGCCTACTTGTTTGGAGCACTCTTGGGAGGGCAAGAGGAGATGCTTTAATCCCAAAACTGGGTAGAAAAGGGGCAGTTCTCAGCAGAGCTAATAATATAGGGAGGAGATTTTTGCCTTTTTATCAAACATGTTACAATATTTAGCATTGGCTCTTTCACAGGGTGTTGATTTATCCTTATCCTGCAGTCAGATGTTCACCCTCGGTTGGACACAGGGTGTTTTTCCTAAGCTGTGGGACAAATGTCCCTCAGAACCTTCAGTTTCTCCTATAGGGTGTTTTAGGAATGTGAGGCATTTTAATCAGTTTTAGATCAGGATAATCTGGACAGCAGGACACATGTGACAGGTTAAAGACATTTCTATTTTTTGATTAAGACGTTCCTCTGACCTGCGAGAGGAAGGGCTCTCAAATTCCTGGCCTGTTTAGGGTGGTTTCTTTCCCATGGTATTTTTGCCAAGTGCTTTCTAATTATGGAATGTGTCTTATTCTGTAGTTCTTTTGCAAGGCAGAAATAACGAATACTACAAAAATCCAGAAAGAACTCACTCACTGATAGGTGAACTTGACACCTTTTGGAATAACATAGATGTGATCCACGTTGATTTTTGAACAGCATAAACACAAGGCAGCATCTCATACCTCCAGATTTATATTTTGCAGTGGAATCTGCAGTGCAGAGGGGAACACTGATGATGTTTTCACTGGGCCAAACTTTATTTTTTCAGCAGAGCCACTGCTTGCAGGCGTAGCTTAGCAAGTCACGCTCGGCTCTGCGAGCCTGTCGGAGCAGGGCTGACAGGAAAGGTTTCCAGTCCCCTTGCTTTGAATGTGAAATTGTATGCAGGGAATCAGCTGCTTATCTGCAACGAGCAGAGCAATCCCAGTGCTCTAATCCAGGGTTTAAATGAGTCACTTCTAACTGGTGAGGCCTGGAAAACTTGATTCATCCCTCGGCCTGTAGTTGCCTGTTGGAGTGAGCCAGCCATCCTCAGCAGAAATCACAGACGAGGGCTGGGCTCTGCTGCTGGGAAGGAAGAGTCTGGTTTTATCACCTTCATAATCCAGGATCAAGATCTTATAGAGTAAAATTATCTCTGCTTTCCAACTTTTTTTTTCCCCCCCTCCTAATTTAGGCTAACCCACGTGGTTATATACATGGGAGTATTTTCCTCGCCAGCAGAAGTTGGGCAGTAGTTTGGCTGCAGAAAAAATGCATTTTGAGTAAAGGTCTTTATAAATAAATAAATAAAAGGGTTCTCCTGCATGAAAAAAACAAGGGAAATGTGTAAAAAAATGTGCTTCTAAGTGCTGGGCTGTCGTATATTCTTCTCTTATGTGGCATTTTCAGTGATGAGATGTGGTCTGAGAAGTGTTAGGAGGTGTAAACTAGGGAAATGGTGAGGTTGTTTATGTGAAGATAACTCTGCTAATACTTAGAATTGTAACAGGAGTTTTACTGAATCTGTTTGGTGACAGTTAGACTGGTTTGAGGAGTGCTGGTGGAGCACTGATGTTCTCCTGAAGAATTAGAGCTGCCAGGCCACAGCTTTAATTATACTTGGAAAACTCCTGGCTCAGGGCTCACTGTTGTGTTTAGTAATGGCTAATGTGGCTTAGTTTGGGAAATGGAGTTTATATCGCCTCTGACCTTACCTGTGCACAGGAGAGGGGTTTGGAGTAGTGTCCATTTCCTTCAGTGCCAGCCCAAAGCTAAACCCCCCTCTGAGCCACATCCTGAAGCTGCTGCCGTTAAAAATTCACCCGACTGAGATAAGAAGTGAATGAAAGTCCTGCCAAACAGAGTTGTGCAAGAACCACAAACACAGTTCAAAATGGAGTCTGGGAGGGCAGAGGAGCCGTGGCACTGCAGTGCTCCCAGCAGCCAAGCTCCAGCCCAAATCCTTGGCACATTCTGCCTGTGACATCCACCGCAGCCAGGATCTCTGGGATCGCTGCCTTGGGCAGAGCTGAATTAGAGGGGAGTGCTGCACCCAGCCACTGACAGCATCTGCTGCGTGTGTTTGCTTTGAAATAGCCTCCTCTCTGAGGAGGTTGAAGCTTTTTAGCTTTTTGCTCTCAATCTCTTTGCTTCAGAGCGTGACTTTACTCTTCCTGTAGCAGAATTTGTGAAAGATGCGTTTTGATAAGAAGGGAGAAAGCAAAACGAACAAAAAAGCCTTTAAGCAGAGCTGAGTGCAGATAGTGCCAGTCATGAAACATCAGCAGCTGAGCTCGGGAATCATTCCATGGCTCTGCATGTTCAATGATGAGAGAATCTGCTTGACAGCTTACAATAGGAATTGTCTGAAACACCTGAGGGGTGGCATCCTTTCTAACAGATTTATATCTTTATTTGCACTACCTATAACTCCTTTTAGGATGGATGTACAGCTTATTCCATCGAGGAACAAAATAATTAATAAAATCATAGAATAATTTATATTGGAAAGAACTTGTGGAGCTCTCTGGTCCAACCTCACTTCTAGGCAGGACCAATTTAGATCAAGTTGCTCAGACATTGTCTGGTTGAGTTTTAAATATCTCCAAGGATGGACGCTTTTCACAACTTTTTGGGACCCCTGTTCCAGTATTTGACAGCACTCAGGGTGAAAAAAATTTCCCAATAACTCATTGGAATGTCCCTTCTTTCAGCTTGTGTCCATTGTCTCTTGTTCTTTCACTTTCCCCTAATGCTAGTGAAGGCTGTGCAGTATTTTTGTCAGAATGCCCTTATCTCAGGCAGGTGGGTGGGAAATGAGGTGGGATTTTCACACTCTTGGTGTAGCTGTGGTCATAAATAATTCTGTGTGAGTCCAGAGCACTGATGAGCTCAGAGACAGCAAAATGTGCAACTTCTTGTTTGCAAGGGCTGGGGACTGAGGGCAGCAGTGCCTTCACTGTGTCCTCTAGAACACTCTGACTTGGTAGTGCAGGTGATTTTGAGATAAGGACCTCAAATCTTCCAGGTGAAGTGGGTGTTCTGGTGCTGGATGCCTCCAAATGAATCCGGAATAAAATACTCCTGAGCCAGGTTGGACAGGGCTTGATGGAATTGGAAATAGGTGAAAATTAAGGTCCCTTCCAATCCAAACCATTTTGTGAGTCTAAATCCTTGTCAAGGCAAACTGCATCCAACCCTGGACTCTTTTTGGCTCTCTGATTTTCGGAGGGGGTGATTCCAAGAGCAGTGTCAATCCCAGGGTTGGGATTGTGTGTTTGCTGTGTTTGGGGTGAGCTGGGAGCGGGATTGGGGAGCCCTGGCCACGCTGCTGTTCCAGGACAATAACTCACTGTCCCAGAGCTCATCTCTTCCTGTCTGATGGCTGTGGTTTGTGTGCTGGGCTCTGCCCCAGCTTTTCCAGCGCCTGGGATTACTTTTCTTTCCGTTTTTCCCTGTCATTGGGCAACGGGAACTCCGCAGGCAGAGCGCAGCTGATTTCCCTGGGACTGCCTCTCCTGGGCTGCTCCTGCTTGGGAGGGGAGTTCTCCTTCTTGGAAAACGCCCTCTCCAGATGCTCCAGTAGGAGCTGGTGGGAGGGAGGGAGTTCTGACTGCACTGAAAATGCCATGAATAACAAAAAAAAAATTAAAAAAATAATAAGGCAACTGACAGAAGAGAGAACTTGTCCTCAGATTGCTGCTTTTTGCAGCAGCGTAAACGAAGGCTCCACAAGGGCTGCGGGAGCTGGCGGGAGGCAGAGATGAAGTTCAGAGGCGGGGTAAGGTTTATTTAACTCCTTTGGTGGCTTTGCAGCTTTCAGATGCGTGTCTGGTCTCAGGAGAAGAGAGGACAAACACTTTGAGGGTTTCAGCAGGAAAGGGAAATGCTTTGAGAAGGATCCCTTCGTTGGAAGGTTATGTGAAAAGGGGTGAGATTGGCTAAAACCCCAGGGAATGCCTGTTTGGAGGGGGAAGCCAAGGTGGGAGTTGAGAAAGTGGGAAGAGAGGGGGAAAGCTGTGCTCTGCTTTAGGAGGGAAGAAAGGGTGGAGCTTTCACTTGGGCACAAGGATGTGAAGGGACCGTCCTGGAGCTGGGCTTTGCTGCTCTCCTTCCCAGAGCTCTGTCCCATTGCTGCTATCCTAGGGAATGGCAGGAATTACCTGCTTAAGGATTCATTGCCACTCAGTTCCTCCAGGCTGTTTTAGTTCAGGAAAACTTTGTCCACGTTTTAGCAGCGTCCTGCATGGAACAAGCCCGAGCTTGGGAAAAGGAGTTTGTGGCAAAAGATTGAGAGGACTGGGATTGTTACCTGGAAAAAGAGACGAGGAGAGCAGGAAAACAAAACAAAACAGTGCCACAGAGAACACAGAGCTTCTTTTTCTGTGTTGTGGCACGGGAACAGGGACACTGTTAGCATTAAGCTAGAAGTTGCCAAAGAGGTGCAAAGATTATTTTCATACAATTAAGAATTGGGCCACGGAATTCACTGTCTCTGGAAGATGTTGAGGTCAAGAATGAGGGAGTGTTATAAAAAAGTGTGTGGACTTTTGCCTGCATAAGAATGCTCGAGGCTTTAATTGGTAAAGTGACCGAATTTAGGAGGAAAAGGATTAAAAAATATCACCTCTGTAGAGCTGAGCAATGCTCTGTTAAAGAAGAGTTAGCATGGGGCTGGTGTATCCCATCCCTGCTCAACCCAGAGATCCTTGCCTGTTGTCCCAAACATTCTGGTATTGACCACTGAGAAAGTGATGAAGGGAAGGGCAGAGCTTTTGGAGGACCTGCTGACTCCTTCCCCGTGGAAGCAGAGGGGACAGGGCTCCACAGGGCATTTCTGCTGGCACCTGGTGTGCTGGGGCACCCCTGCACAGCTGTGGGGCTGCAGAAAGGCTGGCAGAGGTGGCAGTGACGGTGTGACAGGCAGAGGTGGCAGTGACACTGTGACAGGCAGGGGTGTTGGCTGGGGTGGTGCCCCGTGTTCTCCGAGGGAGCTGTGGGTGTGGAAGTGCCCTTGGCGTGCCCTGGAGTTCTCTTTGGAAAGTTTGACTCTCTCAGAGAGACCCTGTGGTGTGAGAGGGCTGTGTGGGCTGTGGGATGCTCTGGGGAAGGGCTGGCAGTGGGGTTGGCAGCGGGGCACCAGCGGGGCAGTGCAGCAGGCAGTGGGGCACAGGGGCTGCCCCCAAGCTGCAAGGGGCACAGGCAGGCCCTGTCTCTTTGTTTGAGCTTCTGCCACCCTTCACCTGCTCAGCTGAGCTGGAAATCAGCATCAAAACTCACTGAAGGGGCAGCAAGCTGAGGTTTCACCCTTTTTAATGCCTTTTTTTAGTGCCTTTTTTAATGCCTTTTTATAATGCCTATTTATAATGCCTTTTTGAAATCAGTTTGTCCTCTGAAGCTGCTGTGTGATGCCCAGGCCTGTGGCACAGGTCTCCTGAGCAAACTGCCACCAGCAACATCTTTGAACCAGCAGCAGCTTGTGCCATCTGCTCAGGAGCAAAAATGTCAGCTCCCTAAATATAGAAATTCTGTGTATTTACTTTTCCAGCCCTGGTGATCTTTCTGGTTTGCCTGGTTCATTTTTTCTTAGTGCCTTTTTATATTTAGCCTGTTGATTGAAATATCATTACCCCTCTTAAGGGGTAAACATTTTTCCTGTCCTTCAAATCAGTTCTTAAAACTGCCTTTTCCTTTTCACTGCTAATTGCTCATTTCCTTACTCATCCCCCCACAAAGTCAAATCTGGAAGGTATGTTATAAATATTGAAGAAATAATATTGGCTACTTATTATTTCAATTTGTCCCTACTCAAAGTGAGGAAAACTTCAAAATAATTACAAGAATGAGTCAAAGATGTAGCATTTCTATCTCTTTAGTATATTTTTTTTGAATAGTGTATTCTGGAGTTCCATTCTTCCATCTGGTTAGGATGGGAAGTATCAGAGGGACGACCAAGTTCTGAGTTCCCTGACTCCAGACGCTCCCTTGCTGGTGATGTATTGGTCTAAAAGAAGCAAGAATAAAAAGTAATTCTAAGAAATGGTCCTTGAGTGGCAGCTGCAAGTTCAAGTTGTTCCCTCTAATTCTGCTGGTCTGGGTTACCAGATTTTCCAAGTTTGGGAAAATCACTTCATTGGCTTTACATAATTAAAAGCAAAATATAAAACACTTCCTTTTGTTATTTAATTTTTTTGACTAAACAAGCCGGATACGTGTTTTATCACTTATTATCTCAGCTCAGGTGGCTTCAGAAAGGACAGACACATCCATGTTGTTGCTTCCAGGGGATTTTTATGGGAGGCACAGAGCTGCCTCTCAGGGAACCTTCTTTCCAACCCAGCTGTTGACTAACAGGGAGTTGTGTCCAAAACGAGCAGCTGATTTTCAGCGTGGCAGGAGGGAGGAGGATCCTGAGTGGCTGCACTTCGGTTTGTCAGGATTTGCTGGCAGAATCCCTGATTCTGGTCCACCTCCATCATCTTCATTATTTCTTTCTCCTTGCAAAAGGAAAGAGGAGCTTTCCCATTCTGCACCTTGGGAATTGAGGCCTTGGATACAACAGTTGATTTTTGTCTGCTCTGCAGTCTGGCCCACATCGTGTCCAAGCCCTTTCCCAGGCTGTAGAATGAAGTAGAAATCAAAGGGATTTTTTTTTCTTTCCTGCAGCTTTGGTATGACAGTGAAGAATGTCCAACTATCCATGAGACAAATGTTTTCTAGCTGCCACCTCCCCAGGAGAAGTTCCTTCTTGGTTCAGGCTTGCATTGTCTTCCAGAATCTAATCTGAATTTCCCTTCCCACTCACATTTGGTTCTGGTCTGTTCTTCCGTTCCCAGCTCTGTAACTATTTCTGGAGCCTGCAGATCAATCATCTTGCACTTGATACCAAGATAAAGGTGCTGCCTCTTCCCAGATGGAGCCACTTCCTGGGGTTGTTCCAGTGGGTCTCCCGAGTGGACACAACCCAAGCTGTAAAAATACATTGCCAGGAGAAAGTACCGCAAGATACATTTTTAGGTGTTGAAACACAAGTTCTGTTTATGTTGTGACTTTCCTTTCTAAATCAGCTATGGAGTTTCCCTGCTCTGTACAAGACCATTCACTTGGAGAATTCCAGGTATTTTCTCATGGAAAGGAGTGGGAAGTTGCTGCCTGTTCCCTCAGTGTGTCTGGAATTGAGTTTTAAACCATTCCAGTACCCCTCTGGGAAAATCAAGCCTGGGAATGAGTCCTTGCTCCATGTTGGGTATTCCATGGCTGTGGAGCAGCTGCTGGACAAAGCCAGGGAGAGTTTCTTGCTCTGCTCACATCAGCCCCAAACCCCTGTGCTCGTGGCAGAGCTGCCCTCCCATCTTCCAGCACAAATTCCCCCAAAGTGTTCAGCCTAACTGACTTGAATCCTTTGGATTTTGCTGTGCGGAGCAAAAGGTCCTGTTTTTCATTTCTGAGGTGTATTAGTTCTCCATGTCCTAAGCAGAGGAAAAACTTGATCATGCTTTGGCATTAAGCAGAGTTTAAAGGAAAAAATATGTGTTTACACCTTCACAATCCCATGTCAGCGATTTCCCAGTTCAGTTTAGGAAACTCCTTGGTACAGTCTGGAGTGGTTTTGTACTCCCAGGAGCTTGGAGGTATTTTCTGGTCTTGTTGACTCTTGTATGAACACAAAGAAAAGCTGGAACCCCAGCCAATATAAACCTGGCTCTGCAGGCTGCATTCAGCAACCAATTTACACCAGCGGAAAGTCTTTCCCAAAATTTAATCCCAGGGCAGAAAAAGCCATGTGGAAGCAGTGCTGTGGTGCTGATTGCACTGGCCTGGTCCCCACCACTCCAGAGGGAGTTCTCCCTTCCTGGCCTTGAGCCACTGTTGTGCTCGAGGTTCTGGAGAAGACATTAAAAGCCAAGAGTGGGTTAAAGCAGTGTGGGAATGAATCCCTGGAAACTGCACCGTGGGGTGGCTTTGGGAAGTGTGGTGGCAGAAGTCACCTTGGGCACTCTGCAGGGCAGTGACCCTCAGGACAGCAGGGTCAGCATGGGGTGAAAGGGGAGGTTGAGAGGAGGCACAGGCACTCCTGAGCCCACAGGCACCAGGATCACATGGAGATTGCTCAGATTTTTGCCATTCCCCGTTTGCAGCCCGTGCTGGGTGTGGTGTCTCCACCCTACAAAGTCAGGATCCTCAGCCAGGTCCTCCTTTTGATCCCTATAGGGGACCTGTAAGGTGGACGTGCTGGAGCTGCCCTAAATAACTGTCAGAGGGTACCTGTGCCCCCTTTCCTCCTTCCCTGCCTCTGACACTCTCCCAGTCCCACTGGGAGGTGATTTAGCTCACAACCTAGAGAGAAAACCCCCAGATCCTTTTTTCCTGGTCTTTGTTTTGCTGATTGAGTGTCACTGGTTTGGTGTGGAGGTGTTACCCCGTGCCAGGGAGGCAGCAAGGCCTGGAGGAGGGATTTGATGCTGAGCTTTAGGCTAAACCCGACCTGCCTCTTAGGTGGAAGCTTCCTAAGCATTTCAAGGCAGCAGGAACTGGCCCTGCTGCTGAATCCTGGCTCCTCCCTGACCCTGCTGTGCTTCCCCATTACCCTATCCTTGGCTGTCGTCATTACACGTGGGAGCAGTGTGGGAAAATGACCTGGATTAAAACAATCAAAGAATTGGAGTTAGTTTTAATCCCAGTCAGATTTCCAGCCTGGTTTATTGCACAAGTCCTGGGCCAGTGCAGACCAAAGGGTGCAGCTGCACAGAGGTTGTTCCTCGGTGTCACAGCAGCTCCTCCAGCGCTGCTCTCTCCTAGCAGCTTCCAGAAAAACTGATTTGCACAAGGAAGGGTCTGATCAGACCCCAGCCTGTGTTCTCCCAGTTATCTGGAATATCCTCCCTGCCACACAGGGCTGGCAGAGGGGTCCAAGCTGATCTCTTGCCCGGAACAGAGGATGTTGTAAACGTATATCAGTCAGAGGTGGTTTGGCACAAAGAAATTCATCCCCTGCAAAGACAACAAGGGAATCAGTGTTGTCCATAGACAAACTGCTTTAATGGTTAATTAGCTCCACTGTACCACATTAAACCCCCCAGACTGGGTTTTCTAGCATTAATTTACAGCCACCAGATCTGGTGTCTGCCCGCTAACAGAAAATCACCAACATTTTGGTTATTTCAATTTATTCGGTGCCTTACTGCCACATTCATCATTCAGCAGGAACATATGGCCATCACTGTGATTATTTTTTCTTAAGCAGTGTCTTCCCTCCCCACTTCCTTCCTTCTGCATGACTGTTCTGTTTCTATTCTGCAAGAAGAGTTTATTTTCACCTCCTTTTGTGGCCCATCTGTTGATGGCAGTGGCAGTGAAACAGTTAACACTGCCATTTGGAGCTGGTGGTAGACTTGGACATATGCAATAAAGCAAAGTGCTGGCATGGAGCAGTGCCTATTGCTCAGCTCTGGCTTATGTTTGCACTGAACTTGGGCTTGGGAGGGTACAAGACTGAGTCAAGTTTATATTCTGGAGGCTCAGACTGCATCACATCCCCTGGGCACATTCAATTATGGCCAAGAAGCCGCTGTCAGTGGCGCTGGTTTGGCTTTTGTTTTGTTTCAAGCTGACTGCAGATTTGAGGTCATTATTTTGTTCTCACGGAGAGAGGTTGGAGTTGAATGAGGAGACAAAAACTGGAGGAAACCGAAAGTTCTTGGCCTTAAATGCCTGTCCCAGAGGAGGCGGCTGGAGTGGATTTGGTGTGTTTGGGGATGGGTTGGCTCTTCCCTCTCCTGGATGTGCACAGCTGGGATCACTTTGTCCTGGCCTGCAGGGAGGGGCTGATGAAAGAGCTGCTCAAGTGACGTTTTCTGTGAAAGTCGTCAGGATTATATAAACTGGGATTAACTGTGCGAGGGTGGAGGTTTTGTCCTCAGCCCTTGTTGAGGCAGCTGTGTTTTAGGACTGTAGTCATAAATTTACCCACTTGAAAAGGAGTTATTTTGCTTTGGTTTTGCCTTTGTTCTCATCACCTTGGCCAAAAACCTGCTCTGGGATTGCACTGCTCTGATAGAAGGATTCCAATTTCTAGGCAGAGTTTATTTGTATGTGATTTATCTCTAGTTTCCTTATCTCACCACCTTTCTTCTCCAAGGGTTATCCCTTTTCTCCTCACCTTGGCAGAGAAGGTAGAAGACAAGTGAGCATTTTGCTGAAGTGTGAAGAACTTGGCTTGGAAAATTTTGGCCATTTTAGGACAATTACTTCATGACAGTATTTGCAGAATTCCTCCCAGGCTGGGTCTTTCCAAGCTTAGACCTCAGGCCTTCAGACCATGAGACTAATTGGAAAAAATAGAACAGGAAATCAAATGATGTTTCTTTGTGGTGTTTGAGCCATTAGAGTGGGTCTGAGATTTCCAGAAGGAACTAATTTTCCTATCTGAAAACTGCTGGGTTCAGGCAATCACTTCTGCCCAGGCTTACAGGGAGGAAGCCAATTAGAACTTGCAGAAATAGGCAAAACTTCATTTACTAATCATTTACCAAATAAAAAAAAAAACATTTACCAAGAAACTGGTGAGTCAAAACAACTGCAGACTGAGGGGATTTGCACCTGTTTTGACCCAAACTGATACTTCAGTGACTCTTGCTTTTATTACTGTTTAACAAAACTTCAGATGAATTTTCTTCCTGACCAAGGCTGGGTTTATTTTTCTCCCTGCACGTCATCAGTCCCAGTGGTTTGACCACTTTTACATCTTGGGAAGGTGCAGAAAGGAACTCTTTGAGTCAGTAAAAGTCATCTACATCGTTGTGCAGGGTTTGGGGCTGGATGCAGGGTCTGGCATTCCCAGTTTGTGAGGGGTGTCTGGGATTGCTGTCGGTGCATGAGCCTGCTTTAGGAACAGACCCCTCTGGTGTTTGTGCAACATCCCAAAATACCACTTAGTGCTTTGGGGAAATGGTTTAGAAGAATGGTGCTGCTGTGAGCAGTTTGCAAAGTAAGGAGGGTTGAATGAGATAAGGAAATGCACACAGGTGTGAGACAGGGTTTTGCACGTTGTGTCTCCTGTCTCTGGTTTCTGTGGTGCCTCTCTCATCTGCTCCATCTCTGTCCCCTGAGCAGAGATTTCCCCAGCCAGCAGCCACTGAGTCACCCCTGGGTGCAGATTTCCCCTCCCTGCTTTACAGTGAAGTCAGGAATCAGCAGATGAGTGCTTTCCACAGATGGTTGTGTCTCACTCACATCACGTTGAAAATGCAACCTTTAAAGGAGGGTCAGGGGCAGGAGTGTCTCGATGCACGTCGGTGTCACAGCCTAAATTCAGTGGCGTGGGATGCAGAAATGCCCATTTCTCATTTCTTCTCAATTTTCTCAGAATTTTCCCATTGGGTGCCTTGCTAAAGCTTTTTAATTGGTCAGCACTGTGAAGCTGTTTGCTTCTGAGATGAATCATCATTAGTCATAAAAGATTCCGTACCTCGAAACAGCTTCCCGTTGTGAAATCAGAGAGAGAGCAGAGAGCACATTTCAGTCTCCCTCCTGCTAACAGATGCCTGAGACAGGAAATCCAAGTTTTATTCCCTTTATCAAATGTTTGTTTCTTTCATTGATTTGAAGCTATTGGAAATTTAGCAGTAATTTTCCCCTAATGCTGACTTGTCCTCCCTCAAATAATTAGAGCAGACAATTGACGAAGTGTTGTCATCACTGTTTTCGGCAGCAGCAGTGGGATTATTTTAATATCCCACTTTAATATCTCATTTTAATATGGTTATCCAAGGGTAACTGTGGTTCTTGTGGACTGGGGGAACTGCCTGCAAACCCACAGCCATCCCAACTGCCCTGTGCTTTTGGCTGCAGGGATTGGGAGCCAACGGCATCCGGCTGACCATGGAGAGCGCTCTGACAGCCCGGGACCGTGTGGGGGTGCAGGACTTTGTCCTGCTGGAAAACTTCACCAGCGAAGCTGCATTCATTGAAAACCTGAGGAAACGCTTCAAGGAGAACCTGATCTATGTGAGTAGCACAGGGACAGTCCCCACGGTGTCCCTCAGTGACCCCGGCGTGTTTGCTGTGCGGGACAAACCCGGCGCTGCTCCGCACTGGGCTTTGGAGATGGTGCTGGCAGCTCACACAGGCCATGGGTGCTTGTGCCAAGACCAGCCTGGGCTGCTGGCATTTGATGGGTATAGGGACCCACTGCAGTGCTGCTGTTGAGATCTGGTGGCACTGACAGCACTGAAAATCCAACTCTCACCACATTCTTCCATCTCCTGAATTCACTCACTTCCACCAACCCCAGACTTGAACTCGATCCTAAATGGATATCAGAAATCACCCAGAATTGTGGCTTGTTGGAAACCCTAAAACCATTTGAAGTGCTTTTTACCCAGCAAGGATAACGTGGCTGGCACAGCTCCAGCAGTGTCACTCTCCCAGGGCTAAGAGTTCTGTTCCTCAGCACCTTGGCCTGTTTGGAAGCCCTCAGCAGCACCCCCAGCACACCAGGATGGGTGTCCAGCCTCCTGGATAGCTGAGCTGTGCCTCCAGGCCTCCTGTAACCTTCCTGCTTTTTGTTCTGTTGTTCAGACCTACATTGGCTCCGTGCTGGTGTCTGTGAATCCCTACAAGGAACTGGAAATCTACACCAAGCAGAACATGGAGCGGTACCGCGGCGTCAGCTTCTATGAAGTTTCTCCTCACCTGTGAGTGGGTGCCAGTGCCGGTTTTGTCACTCCCACACAGCTGGGACACGTGAAAAGAGGCAAACAGGACTTTTCCCTGTCCCAGCTGCAGCCCTGGAAATCCTAGGGATAGAGAGGATCCTCTGGAGGGTGTGGTGTGAGGCTTTTTCTATTCCTGTTCCTCTCTCCAAAGAGGATGAGTTGCCTTTGCAAGAGCAGTATTTGGAAAGGGAGTTGGTTCCTTCCTGGCTGCAGAAACAGAGTTGCTTACCCAGCCCTGGCAGGACAGGAGTTCATTGTTCCAGGGTTATTTGGGGTCTCTGTGTCCGGGGCTAAGTAGGGGAAAGAGTTTCTGGTGTGTGGGGGTTTCTTTCCTACCTCTGCTGTTGCTGCCTGACCAATATTTATCTGGTATTTCCCTTGTTGCTAAGATACCATCAGCCTGTTGGAACAAGGAATGTATTTATTTACATGGTCTGGCTTGGTGAGCATTCCCAATTTCCCATTTAGAAAAAAGAAAAAAAAAAGAGTTTGAGGTTTAAAGTTATTTTTGAAAGCGTTCGAATTTTTTTGTCAGGCTGAAAGAAAAAGATGACTGAGAACTGAGGCCACATGGCTTCAAAATGGGGTTTTTCAGAACTAAAGGCCAAATTCTGAGCACCTCTTGGAGGGTTTTTTATGTTGGGTTGTGTTTTGTTGGGTTTTTTTTTAAGAGATCTTGGAAGAGTAAATGATATTATTTTTGAGCAAACTATTTGGGTTGTTTCTTATTGCTGGCACATAGCCCAGGAGAGTAAACAAACCAGAATGTGCAGCAAGCACAGAGAGGGGGAGAAACACCATTAGTTGGGAAAGTTTCAGTGCCTGAAGTCGGATTTGTTAGGACAGAAATGTGATTTTTACTGTGTGAACCCAGATGGGGGAGAATGAAACCTGAAAAACCCTGCTCACTTCACTTTGCCTGTGGTCAGGGAAGGCCTCCTGTGCCCTGAGATGTGAATTTTGGGACTCTCTGGAAAATCCTTGGGACTCTGGCTCTGTTTCTAAGTGTGCAGTAGGTACAGGATGATGACAGTGCTCATGGATAGCACAAAGCACTGAGCAGATGTGCTTTAATTCCACTTAAATCACAGTGTAGCTGATTATTTCTTAGGCTTTCTTTCTCCTTTTAACAAGTCCCTTCAGAAGCTGTAAAATGTGCAGCTCCTAAGTGAACCCTGGAGAACTGTGATCCTGGAAACTGCTGCTCCCACTGGAAAAACAGAACTTGTTGTTAACTCTTTTTGCTGTTCCATTGCATTATTTGATTATTTTATTGCATTATTTGATTATATATGCATTTAAAAATCCTCTGAGGAGCATCAAAATGCTGTAACTGCAGTGTAGTGCTCTGGGCTTTTCCTTTTCCAATAACTCAGGTATCTTTTTTCCTCTTTCTCCTCTTCTAAACTGACTCTAGAAAGCCAAAACACTTCAAGATCTCTATTCTAGTGTCAGATTTTCCAGTGTAGCGTGAGCACTGGGTTTTCTGGGGAGTGCATCACGTTCAGAGGAGGAAAGTTATCCCTGTGGGCTTGGATCACAGAATATTCCCAGAGATCTGTCACATCCTGGCCTGTTTATGGCCTGCAAATGGGACCACAACCATCTTTATTTACAGTGATTCTGTCTGTGCCTGGCTGGAGGTCTGGGGGCCATAAACCACCCCAGAAAGGCACGGGGTGGGGGCCAGAGGCACTGCTTCAAATCCAAATTAAATTTGCATTTATGCAGCTGTTTTCCAAAAGACTCCAGAGGCAGAGTCTGGAGGGGAGGAGAGGGACATGATGTATTTTGTGTGGTGAGTTGTGTTGCCAAGGGAGCTCGTTGGTGTTGCCTTAGCACCAAGTATTAATAGACTGGAGAAGGCCATGGCTGTTATTTTGGTGTGATTAGTTCTAATTAACAGCACAGCTGGAGAGTTTGAAAAAAAAAACAAAAGAAAGGGAAAAAAAGTGAATTAAAAAAGCCAAGCTACTAAAATGCTGTCAGGTATATGAAGACAGGAGATCTGCTTGCTCACCACGTGTGAGAGCTGCAAATGTTGTTAGGGGGGTTGTCCTTCTCCTCTCCCCCTGAGCAGTTGTCACCATTGTCACTCATCCCCTGCTGCTCTCTGGGGCTGTGTGACTCTGGGTGTGAGATCCTGTCTGCTCACCACACAGAAATGAAAGGAAAAGCAGCAAAGGAGGAAGCAGAAGGGCAGGGCCAGGCTCTGTGCAGGCAGGGGAAGTGCCTGGTGTTTGGGGCAGAGGGGACCTGCAGGATGCTCCTTCATCTGTGCTGGCTTTTCCAGCTCTTCCCACCATGCAGGAGAAGCTCTGGAGCCACCCAGACAGCAAAAATCTGTTGTGACCTTCTGAATGTGCCATCACTTAGAAGATAAGCAAGAAAAAATACCAATGGAGGACAAGGTGTTTTCTGAGTGTAAAACTTTTCTGGCCCACGGGGCCAGTGTTGAGAGATCACTTATATTTAGAAAAGCCAGTTGATCTGCACGATTTAGTCGACTTGTACCATTTTTTGTCAGAAAAAATAAAAAAGAACAGTCTCAGATAATTTGCCAGTTGGTGTCAGGACCCTGCAGAAGCTTGGCTCGGCGGCTGAAGCGTGAGCAGAGGTGTCACTGCTGTCCTGGGTTGTCACCAGAGTGCAGGAGCCGTGTGATCTCACCCAGCCCATGGCCTGGGGCTGTGTTGGGGGATGTCTCTGCCGGGATTTCACAGGCAAACACGCTGACCCCGGCTGTCCCCTCCCAGCTACGCCATCGCAGACAATTCCTACCGCTCGCTGCGCACCGAGAGGAAGGATCAGTGCATCCTCATCTCCGGGGAGAGCGGCGCCGGCAAAACCGAGGCCACCAAGAAGATCCTGCAGTACTACGCTGTCACCTGCCCCGCCAGCCAGCAGGTCGAGACCGTCAAGGACCGGCTGCTGCAGTCCAACCCTGTCCTGGAGGTAATTCCCGTGGAATCCTGGCCCTGGGAATGCAGCCCAGGCGCTGGGGACAGCGGGACTCCATGGGGCGGTGACACAGCGTGTCCTGGGAGCGCCGCGTGTGCACATCACCAGGGAATCCCGCTCTGATTCCCGGCCAAGGCAATCCCCGCCCTCTCCAGCCCTCCAGGAGCAGTTGTGGCACGGATGGGCTGTGGGGAAAGAGGGGATTTGTCGTGGGAAGAGCTCTGGGTCACTGCAGGACTCTGCAAAGGCACACCCCAGGGGGCAGCTCAGAAAGGCTGGGTTCGTTTTCTGGTGCTGTGGTGTCCTCTAGTGTCCAGCCCTGGCTGTGTGCAGTGCCCTGAGAGATCCCTGGGCCCTGTGTCCCTGAATCTCTGTTTTCCTGTGCCCCCGAATCCCTGTGCCCTATATCCCTGTGCCCTGTATCCCTGTGCCCCTGTATCTCTGTGCCCCTGAATCCCTGTGCCCTATATCCCTGTGGCCCTGTATCCCTGTGGCCCTGAATCCCTGTTCCCCTGTATCCCTGTACCCTGTATCCCTGTGCTCAGTATCCCTGTTCCTCTGTATCCCTGTACCCTGTATCCCTGTGCCTCTGTGTCCCAGGAAAGCTGAGCTGCCAGCAGCAGGAGAGCCCCCCAGCCCTGTGGCAGTGACGGTGACAAGCGGCTGTGGTGGCAGAGGACGCCTGGACAAGGCTGCAGACGTGTCACATGCTGTCAGCAGTGGACTGGCACTGAAATCAGCTTGCAGGGGGATGGAAGTGTTTTCAGGGGGTGTTCCATCTGCACTGCCAATCCCTCAGCATTGGAATTCAGGGAGAAAGCTGTTTCCTTCTGGCTTTCCAGGAAGGAGAATCCTAGGCTGTAAATAAATAACTGGCAGCTTCACCCAAGTGTTTATAAATAGTCTGACTCGGTACTCATTTAGTTTTTCCCTGATTGTTTTCATTTCAGGCCTTTGGAAATGCCAAAACCCTTCGGAATGACAACTCCAGTCGGTTTGGGAAGTACATGGATGTGCAGTTTGATTACAGGGTAAGCTGGAATCTGGTCTATATTTGAGGACTGGTCCCAGCTACAGGAGATCTCTGTGTTCTTGTATGGCTGTGAGTGTTCAGTGAGTGCTTTGCATTTCCTTGGTGACAGCACAAGCAGAGCCTGTGGTGGCAAAGTTTGGGTCCAGAAGGTTTTATGGCCTTTGCTCTCCTTTCATTCCTCCCTTATTTCTCTGTGCAAGGAGAGTTTATTTCCTGGGCATTTTATTTCTAGTGCTCTGTGCCAATGCATACTCCCCAAGTAAATCCACATACACCAGCTGAGAGATCTGAAGATAATCCCTGTCCTGTGTTTGTGTCCACTCTGACCCCACCTGCCCCACACCAGCAAGGTGGATGCAGTGCAGGGGCTGAGGAGCTCAGCTTTGCCATCCTCCAGGCCTTTAAGTCTCCTTTAATCCCTCCACACTCAGTTTTGGTGCTTTCCCTTTGTGGTGAATTCCTAGAAGGAATTTTAGCACTTGAATCACCACCGTGCTGGAACTGAAATAGAGCTTGTGGCATGGAATGCCAGGTCATTTTCTGTGGCTTTTGCTTCAGACAAAGATCTTGTCTTTGAACAGATGATCAAGAAGCAGAAACCTTTTCCTCTGTGTTGATGAACTCTTTCCACGTGTCTGGTTTGGTTTAGGGGGCTCCTGTGGGGGGCCACATCTTGAACTACCTCCTGGAGAAATCTCGAGTTGTGCACCAGAACCACGGCGAGAGGAACTTCCACATCTTCTACCAGCTGCTGGAAGGAGGGGAGGAGGACCTGCTGAGGAGGCTGGGCCTTGAGAAGAACCCACAGCAGTATCACTATTTAGTGAAGGTGAACATTAACTATAATTCCTAAAATATTAGATTACAGGAGCAGGATATCTCCAATTGACTTTGTAATTTCCTTCCCTCACTTCAGAATTAACTCTGAGGTGACTGCTGTAAAAAGAAATACAATGCATTGAACATGGATAATGTATCTTTGATGATTATTTACTTATTTATATCAAACTGTGTCTTTGTAGGGTCACTGTGCAAGGGTCAGTTCCATAAATGACAAAAATGAGTGGAAGATCATGAGGAGAGCCCTGTCTGTGATTGGCTTCAATGACACTGAGGTGGAGGTGAGAATGTTTAGCAGCACAGATTTTCCTACTTTTAAGCATTTTTTCTGTTTGATTTAGGATTTCTGACTGAAATCAGTGAATCAATTCAGAGTGAATGTATTCCCTACAAAAATCCTGAAAAAGATACAAAATGTTCTAAAACGTGAATTAGCACAAAAACCTCGCTGTGTGTTCATTCCCTCATCCTGATCTCTGCCTGTTTGTTGCTTCCATGCCAGGATTTGCTGAGCATTGTGGCCAGTGTCCTGCACCTGGGGAATGTCCAGTTTGCTGCTGATGAGCAGGGGAATGCTCAGGTCACTACAGAGAATCAGATTAAATACCTGGCCAGGGTGAGTATCACCAGTGAGGGAGATAGTACAGCAAAGGTCAGTTGTAGAGGATTCCTTACTTTGAGCTTGATATCATCATGTAATTTGAGACTGTGATTTAGAAGTTCTCATAAATTTCATTTTTATTTGACCTAAATAAAATGCAAATATTATCATCAAACCCATTTAATTGACAACTTCTCTATTTACTACCTGACCCACTACTGCCTTGAGGTTTGCACCTTCGGGCAGTGAGGTAGGAACAGACTCTGGAAAAGAGTTTTAAGGAAAAAAAAACACCTTTGTACTTTTACTTGGTCACTTCCTTCCAGCCAATTCATTTATTAGCTCATATCCCTGCCAGAAAAGAGGGAAGGGAGGGATTGATGCTGTTCAGTGTGAGTGGGAAATGAAGGGTTGTTTCCCTGGGCTGGGATTTTAGGGAAATGGAATGTACATCTCCATACATTAATTGAATACCCTGCGTGCAGCTGCTGGCAGTGGACGGCTCTGTTCTTCGGGATGCACTGATCCACAAGAAGATCATAGCAAAAGGGGAGGAGGTAAGAACAGCCCTGGGGCTTTGGGGGGCAAATGGCATTAAATGAATCAGCAGTTCCCTCGTCACCTCTCCCAGGAGCTTGTCACTGCACTGGTGATGATTCAGCCACGAGCAGAATGCTTTTGAGTGGCTGTTTAGTGATGATGAGGGAGGAAAAGGGGGTTTTGGGGGCTGCTGAGTGGCTTTATCTGCTCCTGCCTGCAGCTGGTGAGTCCCCTGAACCTGGAGCAGGCAGCCTACGCCAGGGACGCCCTCGCCAAGGCCGTCTACGGCCGCACCTTCTCCTGGCTGGTCAACAAGGTCAACAAATCCCTGGCTTACAAGGCAAGTGAACTTTCTGTCTGTTGATATCCAGCCAAACGGGAAAGCCATTTCCAAACCTTTCAGCTGCAAAGCAAGTTCTGTGCTTTTAGTCATTTCTGAATTAATTTGTTGTGCAGTAAACGCTGGGATGAAATGATGGAGATCCAGGGATGGATCATAGCTGGGAGTAAATGTCTACATCTGTTTTCTGCTCTGGTGCAGGAAGAGAAGTTTCCAGGCTGGAGAAGTACAACAGTCTTAGGATTGCTGGACATCTATGGGTTTGAGGTTTTCCAGCACAACAGGTTTGTTTTGATAAATTCTGAATTACATTATTCAGTTCTGGTATTTTCTCTCCCTTGTGACACAAGGCTTTATTCCATTTCTTAGTGAAAGAGGTGACATTTAAATGTCAGGACATCAGGTGAAAAACTGATAATCACAGGGCTTCTAACACTTAGGACATCCAGCTAATAATTAGCATTTACAGCCATTAATGGTCCTGGTATTTTAAATAAACTGTTGTGTTTTGGGTGTATTCATGCCTTAGCTTGAGCTGGGCCTTTGTCCAGCTCTCCAGCCCAGGGGTGGCTGTTGTGGCATCGTCCCATGGTGGGGATAAACCAGGGATGGGACTGGCAGAGTCTGGAATCTCCCTGGCAGCTAGCACTGAACCAAGACTCTCAAATTTGCAGTGTTATTGGGCCTTTACTCCAAGTTTTTGTGTTCCTCCATGTTCCATCCTTCATGGCCATGTTTGCTTCCTTCTGGAACTCTTGGAGTTTCCTCAAATAATAAACTTCCTAAATGCACAGAGTCAGCAAGTAAACACTTCACAAAAATCTGTTTCTCTTGATTTACTCTATCCCTGCTGCTCCCACTGTTTGTACCTCCTTCTGTATGAGCAGTGATTATTTTTTCTGATTTTTCTTTGCAGCTTTGAGCAGTTTTGTATTAATTATTGCAATGAAAAGTTGCAGCAGCTCTTCATAGAGCTCACCCTGAAGTCGGAGCAAGAGGAGTACGAGTCCGAGGGCATCGCGGTAAGAGCCCAAATCCTCCCTTGGAGCTGCTGCCATCATCTCCAAACAAAGGAATTCAAGAACTTTCCTTTTCCCCTTCTTTTTGAAACCCTGGTAACTGTGTGAGACAGCTGGAAGTGAGTAATGCCATCCCAAGCTTTTACCTTGATTTTAATAAAGGCAATGTTAGGAAGACAAATGTGATGAGTGAAAAAGCTTTGACAGAAAGGTTGTTTATGTCAGGTGCTCTCTGAAATGTTCTGAAATTTCCATTTTTCTTTTCCAGTCTAGAGTTGTTTTCAGCTAAGTGTGTTTTCTTGTCTTTGCAGTGGGAACCAGTTCAGTATTTCAATAACAAAATAATTTGTGATTTGGTGGAAGAGAAATTCAAAGGCATCATTTCTATTTTGGTGAGTTGAAAACATCTTTTTGAATGAAAAATTTCAGGCAGTGTAGTGGAAGGCAAGGGGGAAAACATGGGAAAAAATCAGTTTATGTTGGCAGTGCTTGAGTAGGTGGGAAGAGCAATAATACACTGAATAGTGACACCATTAAAAGTCATTGCATCGCCTCCATGGGCTCTGGGGAAAGCAGCTCCCAATCCAGGCAGGGTTGGGAAGGAGGGAAATGTTTTCCTTTTCAGCTCAAGGATTCTTCATTTATTGAGCTGAAAGTCACTTACCTGTGGGAAGGCCAAAGGGCCAAACTGGGGCAGAGCTTCAGTGAGGCAAAAATCCCTGGAATTCGTGTGTTTGTAGGATGAGGAGTGTCTGAGACCTGGGGATGCCACAGACACGACATTCTTGGAGAAACTGGAGGAGACTGTGAAGAACCACCCTCATTTTCTCACGTGAGTCTTCCCTCAGCTGAGGGATTCCAGTGTGTTAATGACATCCTCACTGTGCTGGGTCCCACATAAACGATGAGAATTTTCTTTTACAAAGAGATTTGATTGATATTTAAGATAATATAAAATATGTGTCAACACTGAGTGCCTGACTGAGCTTCAGAATGCAAGAGGGGCAACAAAACTCTTGTTACTGACTCGCCTCTTATCTTGCAGATAATTTACTTGCATTTTGGAGCTCCAAATGTCTGTTTATTCTGAATGTTCTGCTTTTATTCTGAATGCTCACTTTAGGATGTCTACTTCTTATATACACACAGAACCACTCTGCAAGGAACACTGAAATTCCCCTTTTAATTAAACATAGATACATTTAATGTCACTTCTGTGGCGTGCTGGTTGATAACTTTATTTACCTGAAAATCACCAAGTCCAATTTACATTCCTTGCTCACCTTTGCACAGTCCCACTCCAGGACTGAATGTCCTGGTGCTTTTGGAAGTGCATCCTGCAGGATTTTGTTTCTCCTGAAGGTTTTTGCTCCCTCCCCAGGCACAAACTCGCTGACCAGAAGACGCGCAAGTCGCTGGGGCGGGAGGAGTTCCGGCTCTCACACTACGCTGGGGATGTCACCTACAGTGTTGCAGGTAACACAGAAAAAACAAAAATCTGGGCCTAAAACATATCCCCACATCATTTGATCAACCAGATGAATTTCAAATCTCAAATCCCTGCCTTGAAGTTCCAGTGGAACAGCCTGAGTGGTTTGTTTTTCTTCCAGGTTTTCTCGATAAGAACAATGACCTTCTCTTCCGGAACCTGAAGGAGGTGAGTGT
The DNA here is from genome assembly GCA_013400495.1 of Nicator chloris. Lineage (NCBI taxonomy): Eukaryota > Metazoa > Chordata > Aves > Passeriformes > Pycnonotidae > Nicator > Nicator chloris. The sequence goes on from WAAE01022211.1 coordinate 604,868, forward strand.
GGGGAGAGGAGCTTTCCAGGACAGAATGAGGAGTTGAGTTTAAAATGAGGTGGCACCTGAGGGAAGGATTCTTCACCTGGAGGCTGTGTGTCCACGTGGCTGTGCTCTGAAAAGACTGATTAAGATCCCAACATTCATTTTGTTCTTTTAAATAGTTTTGTCCTCAGGTTTCTCTGGTAGTTCTTTGTACTTCATCTCTGAAAACATCTCTCTCTGCAGACCATGTGCAACTCAGAGAACCCCATCATAAACCAGTGCTTTGACAGGACAGAGCTGACAGACAAAAAGAGACCTGAAACGGTGAGAACTCAAGAGCTGGAGGGGGCTGTGGCTGTTCCCTCCTTTTAAAACATGAACTCTCTGACCTGATCTGAATGCAAACCCCTCATAGTTCTGCTGGTTTGCAGCCAGCCCCAAGTCATCCCTTCACATGTAGTTTTTTTTTCCTCCTAGGCAGCAACTCAGTTCAAAAACAGCCTCTCCAAACTCATGGAAATCCTGATGTCCAAAGAACCCTCCTACATTCGCTGCATGAAACCCAACGATGCCAAACAGGCTGGTATGGCCCTGGGGACAGAGGCAGAGCACTGCATCCCAGTCAGGGAGGCACAGAAAGGAGCCAAATGAAGCCCTGCATGAATTTGGGTTCATTTTGGGGCTGTGCCTGAGCTTCTGTAGGGAGGGCCTGGCAGTGCCAGCAGCCAGGAGTCGCAATGGGAGCACTGCTCTTGGGTAGAGGGAGGTCGTGCTTAAAGAATTATTCACCAGTGTAAATTCATTATAATGATCTTATTCTCCCCCAGTTTTGCTTCCTCTATGCATGAAACATCCCAAGGGAAAACATTTTGGAGCTAAATATAAACAATTAAAAAGGGATGGGAGGGGGGAAGGCAGGAGACACAAAACTGTGTGGGACTTGTGCTGTGAGTGTTCATTGGAGGTTAAAGATAATTGTGTGAGCTACAAGAGCTGAACATTCCCCTTCTCTAGACCAAGGGGCAGCTGTGCACTGATTGTTTCTCCATTTCCATGCCCTGCCAAGACCGATTTGATGAAGTGCTGATCCGGCACCAGGTGAAATACCTGGGGCTGATGGAGAACCTCCGGGTGCGCAGAGCCGGCTTCGCCTACCGCCGAAAATACGAGGTCTTCCTGCAGAGGTGAGGCTACTTGGGAACACTTTCCTCTGCTGCTTCCTCTCCCTGAGCTTCATCCCGTTCATGTTGAGGCTGGGAACTGTTTTGAACAGCACTGGGGCAGCTTTACCACCTAGAGGGGTGGGAAGCTTGGGCTCTCTCCCTTCCCATGACTCGTCTCACTCCCTGGATTGCACTTCCCTCCCTAAGATTTCCTCTGCTGCCAATTCCCAGGTACAAATCCCTGTGTCCAGAGACGTGGCCCACGTGGGATGGGCGGCCCTACGACGGGGTGGCTGTGCTGGTGAAGCATCTTGGCTACAAACCAGAAGAATACAAAATGGGACGGTCAGTTCTGTGTTCTCAATTTGAGGTTATGAATCACTGCATGTCCCTGGTGTCCCTTTGAAATAAAGCTCCTCTAGATAATTGGGAAGGGAGATTACAGAGCCCAAAAGGGGATGCCAAAAGCAAGTTGCTCCAGCATGTGAAATGTAATTCTGTGTTTCTATTTCCAGAACAAAGATTTTTATCCGCTTTCCCAAGACCTTGTTTGCGACAGAAGATGCTCTGGAAGTGAGGAAGCAGAGTCTGGGTGAGGCACTCAAACTTGCAGTGGATTTCTATTTAAAAAGTTGAGTCTATTTCTACCAAAATGTGCTTGGTCACAGTTGCAAATTGCTGCTTTTCTTGCAATTCCAGCCACAAAAATGCAGGCGACGTGGAGAGGTTTCTACCGCCGGAAGAAATTCCTGACCATGAAACGCTCAGGTATGAGGGACACAGAAAGAGGGAGAGATGTTCCCCCAGCAGCTCCCAGAGCAATTCCCATCCTTTCACTGACATTTATCCCATCTATCATATTATTAAAAGCTCATATTCTTGTCCCCATGCCTCACTGAAAGCTGGTTATTTCCAAGAGTGGGTTTTCCTGAGCACTTTTGGTGCCAGTTTTGTGTGGAGTCAGCTTGGGGATGAAGGAGCTCCCTTAATGCAAAATCTCTGTGTTATTTTTAGCCATCACCATCCAGTCCTGGTGGAGGGGAACCCTGGGACGCCGGAAAGCTGCCAAGAGGAAATGGGCAGTGGAGACAATCAGGAGGTGTGTGAAAAGCAGCCCAAGCCCTCAAACAACACAATTCCTTATCAATAAGATGCTAAAAAGAAACTTTCTTGTCACTAGAGAGGTTTTTTTTTACATAAATTACAACTATTACATAAAGCCCAGGAAATAGAACCTTTAAATACCAGTAACTTTGATGACTTTTAAAATTTTCTAACAATATTTTCCACACCCACAGGTTCATTAAAGGCTTCATTTACCGGAACCACCCGCGGTGCCCAGAGAACGAGTATTTCCTGGATTACATCCGATTCTCCTTCCTCATGAACCTCAAGAGGAACTTACCAAAAAATGTCTTGGACAAGTCGTGGCCAACTCCTCCCCCATCACTCTGTGAGGTGGGAATGAGCTCTGGGATGTGGGAGGGGAATCCAGGCCCAGAGGATTGCAGCTTCTTGGAGCGTGGTGTTGTTGCAACACCATTTTCTCCTGGGTTTCTCATCCATTTCTGAAATTCCCTTCAATTTTTCTCTTAACAAATCCAGTTCCCTCTGTTGCTGTTATTATTCTGCATCTGCTTGAATTGGTTTATCTGCTCCAAACAAAATATTGCAGAAAATCCCAGTTACCTTATCCAAAGAATTGTTTGGATTGAAGGTACAACAGGAAGGAAGGAAGGGCACAGCAGAGCAGTGAGGAGGGATCCTGGTGTTTATTCCCCATTCTAAAGCAGCTGGAGGAGTCTCAGAGCAAACCCTCATAGACAAAGGCAAAAAATCAGCTTTTTAACCCAGCAGTGCATTTTCTGCAGTTGCTGCTGCTCTGTTGGGTTTGTCAGTGGTTGTGGACCGTTGGGTTTTTGTCCCTGTTGGGTTTGTCCCTCTCAAGTTTCACCCTCTTGAGTTTCCCCCTCTTGAGTTTATCAGTGTTCTGGGCTGTTGGGTTTGTCCCTTTTGGGTTTGTCCCTGTTGGGTTTGTCAGAGGTTCTGGGCTGTTGGGTTTGTCCCTGTTGGGTTTGTCCCTGTTGGGTTTGTCCCTGTTGGGTTTGTCCCTGTTGGGTTTCTCAGAGGTTCTGGGCTGTTGGGTTTGTCCCTGTTGGGTTTGTCCCTGTGGGTTTGTCCCCAGCTCTGACCCGTCCCCTCTCCCGTGGGCTCCCCGCAGGCGTCGCAGCTCCTGCGCAGGCTCTGCATGCAGAACATGGTCTGGACCTACTGCAAGAGGATCAGCCCCGAGTGGAAGCAGCAGGTACAGGGCACCTTTGCAGGGTTTCCCTGACACTCCCAAGGGCAGAACTCCCAGGGAATGGAGGAGAGGAGCAGCTGGAGGGTTGTGAATTGCTGCTTTCTGGGGTGCCACAGGAACAGTGTCGCTGATTTGGGTTTAGGTTAGACACAAAACACTAAAAGCCTGGAATATGCATAGAAGAGACCCCATTCTATACATATTTCAATAGGTACTATTTACACAGGCTCTGGAGCCAAGCCCCCACATAATTTCTCCATTGAAAGGCCCTGCTACTCTGCCCATGGAAGCTAAAAATATAAGAAGCTGCATTATTCTGCCTGTACCATGTAAAGTAGAGAGTAAGAATCCTGCAGACACAAACCCAGTCATTTTCCAAACAGAGAAGTTACAGGAACAGTTTCAGCTGCTCTGTTGTAGCTACAAAGAATAAAAATGATACTGAGATATGATTCATCTCATGGCAAGGTAGGGGGAGGGAGTTTTTGTATTAAAAAAAAAAGCTCAGTGAAGAGACTTAATAGGAGATGTTGGCTGTAACTGCCACGAAGGTTTCTCATTGCACAATCTCTCACCTTCTGCAGTGCATGGACACCTGGAATGGAAGGCTGGGGCTGAGCCTGTGATTAAGGACATGGATTAACTCAGCTCAGCAGCTGCTCTCCCCCAGCAAACCACACTCACTGATAAGGAGCCTCTTTTATCCCCATTTTTCCCTGTAAATCATCCCAGGTGCCTTGTCCTGTGTCACAGCCTTGGCCCCAAGGACAGCAGTGGGGATTTCCCACTTTCCCAGTCCCTGGTTTGTTCTTAGAGCAAAGGAGCCCAGGGCTCAGGTCATTGCCAGGGGCTGGAGCTCTGCCACCTCCAGGGGCTGAAAATTTAGGGTGACTCCTCATCCAAACAGGAACTAAATGATGGCTGCTAATAAAACCACAAAGGGAACATCTCTTTTAACACAAATGTATCTTCTTAATGAGGAGAAATTTTATACTAAACAAGAAAACTTTTTTTTTTGTCCTTGCAGTTGGAACAAAAAGTAATTGCCAGTGAGATTTTCAAGGGTAAAAAAGACAATTATCCTCAGAGTGTTCCCAGGCTCTTCATCAACACTCGACTGGGTGAGTGGGGGTTGCCAAGTTTAACAGGAGGAAGAAACGAGGGGATTAATGAACTCTTTTGTTGCTGGAAATTCCTTTCTGACCTCCCACTTCTTTGGTTTTAATACAGGTAGAGAAGAAATAAATACTAAAGTCCTTCAGGCATTAGAAAATGAAGCACTTAAGGTGAGAGATGTGTCCCAATACTTCTGTCAACCTCCCAGTTATTGAGCAGAGGGGCAGATTAGATTTCTGGAGAAAGTGCAGCAAGAATTTTACATTGTCTTAAGCTTGTAATACTTTTGAGGACTGTCTGGGAAGAGCTGATGGATTAGAAAGTGGAGATTTGGGCAGTTTAATGATCAATTGAATGGGTTACAGCTGGAGGGGGAGGGGGAAACCCCCAGAGTGACACCAAACCTGAGTTTCCCAGTGCCCGGGCAGTGCAGCCACCAGGGTGTGTCCAGACCTGCTCTGGGGCAGAGGGGAAGTTCTGGCACAGAGGATGTTCTGCATTTCTGGTTTCCCAAGCCCTGCTTGGTGCCTGCTGGGGGCTGGCAGTGCCCCAGGTGGGATCTGGCCCTGCTCACTCGTGTTTCAGTACGCAGTGCCCGTGGTCAAGTACGACAGGAAGGGCTACAAGGCGAGGGCACGGCAGCTGCTGCTCACCCAGAGCTCGGCCATCATCGTGGAGGAGTCCAAGATCAAGCAGCGCATCGACTACTCCAACCTGACAGGTGGGAATGGCACAGGGATGGGGCTGGGCACTCCCCTGACCCTGCACCTCAGCTGCACTTTAATAGGAACCACTACAAACTTCAACTTGACAAGAATGGGATGAGCTGATCCTGGCAAGCATTTTAGTATCTTGAAATTGCGTTTTTCTAAAACAAAGCTCCATAAAATGTCACCAAAATGACTCAGTTCATCTCCCTCAAACCTCCTCGAATGATTTCTCAGTTGTAGGGCCTGGCCATAGGAGGAGTTGCACCATTCCTGCACAGCAGCTGCCTGGGCCACTGCTGCAGCTTTTGGCCCTCAGAATATCCGACAGGGACTGGATTCTTACGGAGGGGGAAACTGCTGAGCCTGCTGCACTGTGGTCATTGCAGCCTTGGGCTGAAGCCTCTCCCCTCAGCCCCCTGCAGCCTCTCAGCTGTGCTGTGTGGGAACAGTTGCTGCATTCCTGGCAGAGGCTGTGAGCCATCCCCAGGTCCCAGCAGTGCCAGTGACACTCCCATCTTTCCCCCAGGCATCTCCGTCAGCAGCCTGAGTGACAACTTGTTTGTGCTGCACGTGCACTGTGAGGACAACAAGCAGAAGGTACTGCGGGCTCATCCCTCCCTCCTCCAGCCCCCTCTGGAGAAAGGGTGAAAGGCACCTCCTCCAGCTGGGAGGAGGGGCTGATAAGGTGACAGGGATGTGACTTTATGGCAGCTCCTTCACTGCTATTTCCCCGTGTTCTCAGCTGGGGCTCAGCAGTGTTTGTTCGTGCCCTGTGGTGCTGTCCCTGTCCCTTACAGCAGGGTAGTTTTGGTACGGTGACACCAAAGCCGTGATCCTAAAGCATGGACTCTCCCCCCAGGGAGACGTTGTCCTGCAGAGTGACCACGTGATTGAGACACTGACAAAAACAGCCATTCTGGCCAACAAAATCAACAATGTCAATATCAACCAGGGCAGGTGAGTGACACCAGGGCCCTCGGCTCTGTACCCCATCCAAATGTACCCAATCCACCTCAACCAAGGCTCCAGAGCAGATCTGTTGCAGTTCTGTTACCACCCAGCTCCTGGAGAGTCCCACACACTCACCAGGGCTGTTCTCACCCTTTGCTCTTCACAGCATAAAGTTCACAGTGGGACAAGGCAAAGAAGGGATCATCGACTTCATCTCCGGATCAGAGCTGCTCATAGCCAAAGCCAAGAACGGGCATCTAACAGTGGTGAGTGTGGGCTGGGGATCACTTACCCTGGATCCAAACCAGCATTCTGGCATGGGACACACGGGACACTTGCCATGGCATGTTCCTGCCAATGGCAGTGCCCTGCTATCCCAGCCTTTCCCCCAGTTGGAGCTGGGCACAGAGCTCCTGCAGCCCTGAGGGGCTGCCAGAGTCGCTCACATTCAGCAAGGGACTGTCCTAGCACTCACTTTTTATTTCCACCCCCCAAGATTCATTTACTCCACAGCAAATCAAACTCTAAATGCATTTAAAAACTCAAACAAAATCCTCTCCCCATCTCGGCTTGTCTGTGGTGATGCTGGCAGTGAGATCAGCCCCACAGCTGATTTATGCACTGTCAGACCCCAGCTTATTCAGAAATAAATCCAGAACAAATCCAGACTGCACTGACTCCCAGCAGAGCTCAGAGCTCCCAGAGGCTCCCATAGGACCAGAGGCTGCCCAGCCACAGAACAGCCTCAGCACGTTCAGGAATTAATACTTTTGCAGCATTTTGAACACACTTTCAGATCTGTCCTTTTCCTGCAGGTTGCTCCTCGGCTGAATTCCCGATGATGAAAAATTCCCTGCTCCAGGACCTTTCCCTCCACGGAACTGGCTGAACGCAGCTCCCAGCAAACCCTCCCTTCCTCGCTTTGCTCTTTCTGTTACTACCAAAGACCTGCACTTTCAGAACCACCACAAAATACATCCTTGCTCTCTTGTCTTACTCGCAAAGTCCCAAAGGCCTTCTCCTCTCTTCCTTACCCAACTGAACCTGAGGTCCAGCACAGCATCCCTGCAACCACAGCTCGGGACCTTCAGCTGAGTTTAAGACCTGATGGAAATGACCAAAATTTGTGCTTGTCATCACCAAAAAAAGGAAAAAAAAGCACAATCAGAAAACAAGTAACTCTGCTGCTTTCTCAGCCAAATCACTGATATGCCAAACTTTGTATTCAGAATGTTTTATGAAGAATTTTGCTCGGAAATGTTTTAATGGTTTGTGTTACAAATATAGTGAAGCCATACTGTGTAAATGAGTAAAACCTGTAAATACTTTATAGCCAAGGATGAGATGCACTACGAGAGATAGAGTTGATGTGGAAACTTTTATGTTCTAGATTTGGAATTTTTGTTGTTTTTAGTTTATGGTTATAAGGTATAACCTGAAAAACCCATCATGTAACTTCTTCACTGATCAGGAGCCAGAGACTTTTATCTTTTTTTGAAGTCAGCTGTCCCATTTCTTGCTCTCTATTTTTATACCGCAGGAATTTTTCATATCCACACAAACACAATGTAATACAAACTGCAGAGGTTACCACTGCTCTGGGCTGGCCATGGGATGAACATGAGCTTCCCCAGGTGCCCTTCCCTGTCTGGGAATCCCCACTGCCCCTTCCCCACACAGCTCCGCAGGCTCAGAGCAGCACCTTCAGGAAAAATGGCTTTTCCTCTTGCTCCTAGCCAGAACTGGAAGTCTGATTCCCACAGTATTTATACCAGTGCCTCAGTGCTGCCTTACCAGGGAGGGCTGGGCACTGCTGCTGCCCCAAAGCTCCAGGGACACAGGGGACATACCTGGCTGCAGCACAGGTTTCTCCTCAGCACCTTCCTTTAACCCCAACAGCTGCAGGGTGCACAGCTCCAGGGGGAATTCCTGCAGCATCCATGGCACAGCTCCACAGCCCAGCCTGTGCATCCTGCTCTATTTGCCTTAGCCATCCTTCCCCTTCCCCTCCATCCTGCTGCAGCCAGTCAGCCCTGAATGACTCTCACCCACTGCTGCCTCTCTCACCCTCAGCTCTGTCTCCTCTGCTCTGGTTCCTGACACGATGCCATTGTCCAGCCCTGCTCTGGGCTGGAGTGTGGGATACACTGCAGGCCATCCCCAGATGTGCTCAGTGTGTGCAGAGCACGCTGCAGATGTTGGTGCATAACCTCTGCCAGACTATGCTGAATAAATTTTTACAAAAAAACAACGCCCCTTGTCTTTGGTGCAGTTTCCTTACGTGGTTTAGGGGGAGGCTGACCCTGACCCCAGCCCAGTGTCCATTCCAATGTTATTCCCAGCAGAGCAGATAACCTGTGTCCCTTCTCTCTAGCTATGGAACTACACTGGATGAGAAGTGCTGGATCAGCAGGTGAGAGGAATTCACCAACCATTTCCCAGGGATTTATATAGGGGAAGACTGGATAAAAGGGCTGCTCCAGCAGCACAACTCACGCTCAGACCAAATCTTCCTTAGCTCTTGTCTGAAGAACAAGGCTGTTCCTGCTGCTCTCTCCCCTCCAACTGTTCCTAATACAAGCAACAAAGGAAAGTTATTCTTCTAAAAGAAATTCATAGTAATGGTTGGCATTTTTAATTTAGGTTTGTTTTATTTAAGTTTAATGTTAATTCCATGCTGTGTTTCAGTAAGAACAATACAGATTCTGTATCTGTGGCTCCAGTCAGATATCCAGTAGTACAAATTAGCTTCAAGTTACACATACTGAACAAAAGAGGTTGAGCGAGCGAAGGGAGATGGGGAGAGGGGAGGGAGAAAAGAAAAAATATTGAACACGCATGCAGGCTTATCAATGCCACCTTCAATGCTAACCTGCTTGGAGGGAAAGTAAAGAACAGGCAAGAATGAGCAGCCACGGATTGTTGAACTGTTACCAGCACCATGATTTTCAGCAACATTTCAGCAGTTTGGAAACTTTTTGTTTTTATACAGTAAAACCACTACAATAAATGTCCCAAATGCAACCTCGCAACTTCAAGCTAAACACCCAATTAAGTTGAAACATTGGTATAAAATTCAGTTTAAACAGTTATAAAAAAAAGAAAGATGCCACCACATTGAGCACTACCTGGCCAGGACCAATCTCTCCCTACACGGCCTTCAGGTGTCACATCCAGGTCTGATGGCAATGTCACCACAGCTGGCAGAGACAATACAGTAATGCTGAAAGAGCCTTTACGCAGTCCTGTTAGTGTCTTAAAGAACCTAAAAGCTGGCACCAGTAAAATCCACAGAAATTCACTCTTGCCTTTAAGAACTTTTAAACTGTGTAAAAAAAATAAAAATAAAGAAACCCAACAGGGCAGGAACCTAAATTCTGAGACCCAATGTAAAAGTCAGATTTGGTGGTTCTCAGAGTGACACTGAGGGTTTTTGTGGGGAAGGGGGAGGGTGGTCAGAGATGGGTTCTCTTGTTGGCCTTTGTGTCTCACTGGTTTTCATCTTCCACATCCTGCAACGCTTCTTTATTCTGTTCTTCACCTGTGGAAGTGGGAAGAAGGAAGGAAGATGTTACCATTTAAAGAGGAAAGCTGCAGAACAGCTTAACAAGCACTTAAGAGATTAATATTTTCATGCAATACACGCTCACTCTCCCACTCCACACTGCCAGCTCTGAGTGAAGCGTTCCCATGGAAATTAAGCCTTGGAATCACCTGCACCCTCACACACAACTGCAGCCAGGCCATTAGAACAGTGAGGACAAACAAACCCAGCCCTGAAAACTGACACCACGCAGGTGAGCAGAGCTGCTGAGCCAGGGCTGGACAGCCCAGGCAGAAACCATGGGAACAGCTGTGGATCAACATCCTTGGATCAGGAAATCCCTTCCCCAAACCCTCATCTCTATCTTTTTCTGCTCAAGCCCACTCAAGCCTCAACAGCAAAGTACTTCAGGCAATTTTATACAGTTACACTGATGGCAAGAATTACCAAAGGTATGAAAAACACCCTACTGCAAGTCCAACCTGACAAAAAAACCCTGGGCTTGAGGTTAATAAAGAAAAACATCTTGTGGAAATTAGTGTCTCTGTTCAACCAGGCTGTGCCATGCAATGGAGTGGGGTCTGTCCATGAGACTCCTGCAGTTTGGTTACATTTCAGCTGCCTCAGGGAGCTCCATGCAACACCTTCTGCAGGGCTTTGCCAAAATTCTACTGCAACTGGGCAAGTTCCAGGTACCTCAGCTGGAGCCACCACAAATGCACAAGTCACTTAATTGATAAGGGAGGCTGAAAAAATGCTCACAATTATCTGTAACCACATAAGATGGGACTCTCTTAAGGGCAATAAACAGAAACAAGTAATTAAAAACTTAATTTGCAATAAAACCCAATCAAATGAGACTGATAACTTCCAGCGGATAACCAGAATGTTTGTTCAGAGCCTGTCCAGATTCAGGATTACCACCAGGTACAACAGGAAGTAGATTTTGGAAGAGGGGGCCTATGAACAGAGGACATTCAACAACAAAGTTTATAGACAGGATTCCGTACCAGATCATTTAAGAGAGGAAAGCAGAGGCCCTAACCCAGATTAGAAGATCTGAGCATGCTCTAACCAACACGCTTTAGCAAATACTCCTCTACCAGGCCACTGGGAAGTATTTCCCATGCCCACATATTTTTCTATCCATCCAGGTTTGCAGCTCAATTCCCACACATGTGAGTTACTCCGGATCTTAGTCAAGCACATCATCCCTGGGCAGGGGGACAGGTGCCACAGGAGTGGCAGCAGGGACACAAGCGTTTGTCAGCAGCAGGTGACAGAGGCAGGCACTGTTAGTGACAGAAAAACTGACACTAAAAACTCCAGTGAGCCACGACAAGAGACTTACAAAGTAGAGGTTTTAGGAAATGAACAGTTGGACTTTCCTTTAGGAATCTATACAGCAGGAAAGAAGGGGAGAACAGGAATCATATGGAGATGACATTACAAGCGTGGAAATAAACTCAACACTCGTCTGGGCCATGGGAAAGCTACAGGGACTGGGATGGGGGAGCAGCAGCTGGGTCATGCCTGGCTTTACATGCCTACACGGCTGAAATGGAAACAGGGAAAAGCTTAATGCCAAAGCACAAGCCCCTTCCAAGCCTCTCCCACCCCTTGGAAACTGCTAATCGTGCCACTATTGACTTGTTGTTCAAAGGTTCTGCTCGTTTGGGAATATGGAGCTCTGGAAGCATCAGTTGGAAATGCACTCACAGTACTGGCAAAGTATGAGGAAACTTAACTTTGCACCTGTGTCTAAACATTCTGCATAAACATTTTTTTTTCTGGATCTGAAGAATTCCACCATGAATTTAAGCAGTCATAGAGTATATTCAATTCTGTAATCATTATCTTTCTAGCACAAGTAACCAGGATAATCTGAATTACTTCTGGAAGAATCAAAATGTTTTGTTTTCCATGCTGTGGAGCAAGAAACTTAGCTCTCTATTGCTTTTTTCAAAATCTAAAGAGCCTCTAAATAATCCTGTGGAACTTCTACAATATCCAAGATCCATGAGAGACATCAGCTATGGGCAAATCAGGAACTTTTGGAAGACACTGTCTGGAAGATACTGGTACTATCCCATATTGATCCAACCTTGTCACTCCACTAAAATGGCTTCCACAGAGCACCAGGGTATTTGGCTCCAATAAAAAAAGTCAAGGTTGTATCTAAATTGTGGCAATTTGAAACATTTCTCCAATGCCCACCCATGGCTAGGCAGGCATTCAATACCTGCAGTGTTCAGAGAAAAGTCTACAGATCCATCCAGGGTCCATCCTGCAAAAATAATCCCCAAAAAAGGAGGTGCAAGGGCCTTCAACACTGGGATGTGGAGTAAACCAGGAGCCAGGACCCCACACATTTACAGCATTCCCAGTCTCAGCAGCCCAAAGAGCAGAGTGAGAAGCTATGGAGTAACAACACCTCAAACACATGACCCTACACAGAAACAGGAAATTGGGAAAAAGTTGAAAGATTCTGCATTTGCTTTCAAATGGACCCACCACCAATGAAATACCCCAGGAATGCTGTGCAGCTACAAGAACACCTTACCAAAAATTTAAGACACTCTCATATTTATCTGAAGTTCAGCAGTGTTGTTTCTAAGCTCTGGGCATTTGAAGGTACCCAAAATAATATTAACAGGACTTATTTCTTCCCCTCCAAGTTAAAAGCAAAGAAAGTCAGCTCTTTTCACTTGTCTCTCCAGGAGAGAAACCCTAAAATTAGTAGATTTATACTAAGCATTGTATGTGAAAGTTTAAGTGTTGGGAAAGTCCATTCAGTGTGCCAAAACCACTTCAAAACTTTGTACTATCCTTTGTTAGTGAACAGAAGCAATCCAGGTCCCATGGTCTGGTACTGCCAGGGGACACATTTGACACTTGCTCTGGCAGTGAGAACATGGAGTGACCTGGAATGAAGAGGAACTAAAGCATTTCCAGTGCTTCTTTGTGCACTGGTGGTTCACATCTGGTTGCAATGACAGCCAGAGATGAGCATGACAAGCAGAAAGAAAGAAAGAAAGGATGAAATAAATGAAGCCACTGCTTTTACAGTAATCACAGGTGCCACGTGGGGAGGGAAAAACAACCAACTTTTGCTAATTCCACACCTCTTTCCTTCAAGTGAGAGCTGAAAGGCTGCTCAAAAGATTCCAGTGTTACCCCTATCACCTGACCCAGTGTTAAGGCAGGACAGGAGGGTCAGTATTAGGAGAGACAGAAGTGAACCATCAAAACCTCTCCACTTCCACGCTCTGTTCCCTGGGTCAGGATGAGCTTTTCCAGCAGGACTCACTTACCATCACCCTGCATGTCTGAAGTCCATAGTGTCAGGTTATCACGTAACAACTGCATGATAAGTGTAGAGTCCTTATAGCTTTCTTCACTCAGTGTATCCAGTTCTGCAATAGCATCATCGAAAGCTGCTTTTGCCAACCTGCAATGACACAACAAAGATTTAACAAGTATTACTGAACGTAGTCCAGAAACACAACTTAACACCAGTCACTCTGTGTGCTTTAAGAAACTTTTTACTCTAAAATACTGGTTTCATTGAACATTTCTACATCTTGATTAAGGGCTGCTAAAAACTCAGTGTAACCTGCAATGTCAGAAGACAAATGGTATTTGCTTTAATCACAGCCACTCTGTAAATACTCACAGGTAAAAAAAAAATCAGTGCTACCATCCCTTTCAGCTCGTGCAAGAGACCTTAAATCACCTCACACTTTGGGCAGTTTACAGAGTTAACCTGGCAAGCTGCTGAACTGCAATTAGCTGACCAAGTTATCACTTTTCTGCTTCTCATACACCATTACTCCCACATAAACACGTGGACTCCAAAGAAAATGGTGATGCTGAAAATCTTCCCAGTGAATTGACATCAACCAGAGCAAACATCAGTAGGAAGCAAGCAGGAAAAGCAGTTACCCAAGGAGCAACCACTTCTGGCTTGTCTGCTATTCACACAACATTCCCACATGCCCACTTTGCCAACCACCACCTACCTGCAGGCACGATCAGGAGAATTAAGAATTTCATAGTAGAATACAGAGAAGTTGAGCGCAAGTCCTAAGCGGATGGGATGTGTTGGTGGGAGTTCTGTCATTGCAATATCACTAGCAGCTTTGTAAGCCACCAAGCTGTTCTCTGCAGCCTCCTTCCTGTCATTTCCTGTGGCAAACTCAGCCAGATACCTATGGTAGTCCCCCTTCCTGAGAACACAAACAGTAGGAAGTCAGTAATCCTCGTCTGCCCACCAGCCAGTAAATTAACAGTTGAAATAAAAATGTGTTTAGATATTCACACACCAAGCTCTCTGCTGCTCAGTTACTGTCTACACAACACTGCACCAGGAGCTGAGGGAATTTTTAACCATCACTACAGGACACACTTTCTTCTCTTTACAAGTGTTCAGCTCATGCAAAATAAAAAAACCCAAGCAGGGATGTGATTTCTACACCAGCAAATCAATTAAAATTATTGTTTCTTACATCTAAGAGCTGCACAACAGTGTATACTAAGTTCTCATTACAACTCCTTATCTTCTGTCTCTATTTCAGGCCTTTCCTCTCAAGAAGGTACTTACATTTTGTAATAGAAAACCTTGGACTCGCCAGTGTTAGCTGCTGGAATGAGGTGTTTGTCCAGTACATCCAGAATGTCACAACAAATTAACTTCAGTTCAGTCTCAACCTAGTTAAAAAAAAAAATACAGTAAGAAATTAGAAGAGGGGGCGAGGTGAGCATTTAAGACTAAAAGCTGTTTCAAAAGTAACCAAACAGCAAACAGGTAACATCATGAAATTCCAAAGACGGGTAGGACAGAAGAAAAATAAATAAAATTCAGCTGGTCCACAGGTGCACTAAGCAGAACAGTTCTGCACATTTAGCTGGCACACACAAGAGGCAGGGACTGATGGATGATGAAATGTGGCAATGAACAGTGGAACTGTAGATTCCTTGGAAGACATCTTGTTAGACCATTGCATTAAGTTTGTCTCAGGATGTAATTCCTTACTGCAAGGCTTGCACAACTCAATGCCTTCCATTTTTGATCCTGGAAGGCTGCCCTAAAATGCAACAGCAAAGGGGACAATTTGAAGGTAATTAACACAAATCAGCTCCACTCCATTATACCCCAGAGTTAAATGGCACCTTCACAACAGTTTCTAGTGAGTCCTTGGAGGCAAAGCTCTAAAAATAGAGCCTCAAGACAAAAATCATGGAGTATGAGAACAGAATCAAGATGTGCCACACAAACAAAGGTCAGGTATAAGATGAAAACAAGCTCCAGAAGCAGGTGAACAACACAAAGTGCAGCAACTCAGCGAAAAGCAGAAATCATCAACACTGACAGTGAAATCTGTGGCTAAAAATACAGTATATAAAGCTTTATTTAAAAACAGATACTGGATTTGAATAGTCTGAACTGAAAACAGTTACATCAACCTTCATTTTTTCCAGTTCCAAACATGAAGCAAGGTCTGTGAGGTCAGGGTTTACCACAGAGAGTTTCACACCTGCAAGCAAGAAACTGAGCACACCCAGGAAAGCTGAAACCCCTCCTCTGACATCAACACTGCCCAAACCAGACTGGCTCTGAGCCTCCTGGGTCATTCCAGTAGGAGTGGTTGGTTTAATGCACACAGTCACCCATCCACTGCTGCTTTTTCAGGATTTCACAGGAACTTTCACAGCTACAGCTGAAGAGAACTCTGGCTCAAACTAATTTCATATAAAGCAGAGATTTCAAGCAAAGGCATTAAAGAAACTACCAGGAACTGCAAGTCTTGGATCACAGGAGCAGCCCCACTCAGTCCATCACCCCCTCTTATCCTCCCACCCAAGCATTTGCTTTCCTTCTTTCTTTAAGCATTTTCCTTGCCATGTAATCCTTTTATCACCACACAGCTCCCAAACTATCAGGGTTTGTAACCACAGCAGTTATACCCAAAAGCTGTTAAAATTACAGCTCCAAAATAAATAATAAACTGGCACATACACACACATACTGACTTGTACAAAGTAACAGATTTGCAGAAGTTCCTTTAAGAAATTAACTGTCAGCAAATTTCATGTACAAATGTCAGAATGCCCTGACATTCACAGGAAGAATACGATGCTGTACTTAATTATGTGACAAATGCTTAAGAAAGGTGCTGAAATATGGTCACTTGAGAAGAATCTACATCATATATTCTTGGGCTACAAAAGCTATAAAACCTTTGGCCAGCAGTCAGTTCCTGCAAACTTCTTTCCTCTTGATCCTCTTTTTCAATGACTTCTTTTGCAGAGAGATCTTCAGCAAAACTGCAAAGAATTAAATCAGTTTCTAATCCTCTTTAGTTAAATAACCATACATGTACAAACTTCTATTTCATGTCAGACAGACCTTTTCCAACTTTGCTTAAAGGATCAGTCACAGTTATCAGAGATCAGCTGCTGTCTGCGGCAATGAAAATGTCCTGAGCAAGCTTAGTTTAAAAAGATTTAATATAAATCAAGGTGATTAAAATAAACAAACAAAATAACCTCCACAACAGAACTAAAAGCTCTTGTACAAAAAGGATCTGTTCCAGACAGAGTGGCTCAGTGAGCACTTTCTAAGAAGGGGGGGATGGAGGAGAGCCTGGCAGCTGCCCCACAATACAGCCCAGGCTGGAAGTCAGAGCACTGGAAACACACATTCCATGTGCCACATCTCCAGAGCAGGAAGGAGAAGGTTAACACCTGTGCTATGGTGTGGGAATGGATTTGGTTTGACCGCAAGGGAGGGAACTGCACTGTGTGCAGCCACACATCACTTCAGCCTCTCAAGGATGAAGAGCATAAGCCTCAGTGTGCTCTCATCAGAGATGCAGCCAGATGAGAAATTCAGGGGCTTTTGTGTATCCAAATGGCCACAGGAGCCAGGAGAGCAGCCTCTCTACAAAGGAAGCAACTAAGTGGCATTTTCCCTCATGGCTATGTATGTGTTTGGCTCGGTTCAGCTGAAGTGGTTTGGGAAGAGGCACAGTCTGGTGTCTTTTAGCTCTCACTACTGCCCAGTGCACCCTTCAGACAAAGCCAGCCTAGCCCTGCCCTCCCAACACCACCATCCCTTGAGTTCTGCCCCCAGTCATGCTGGCCACTAGCTCAAAAAAACTCCCAACAAGAGCCATGAGCTGAATTATAGTAAATACTGACATACACCAAACCCAACAAAGAATTACTTTCACAGAAACGACTACAGAAACTTTCCATTCCTACTGGAGCAGCACTCTACAGCTCAGCAAGGTCACAGCTGGCAGGTGAGAGATGTGTCTTTTAGAGATGCTGCTTCTCTCCAACTCCCCAGTGCTTTAAACCTGGTCTTGTTGACCGACAGATAAGGGGTTTGGGGGAGGTTTGTTTGGTTGGGCTTTTTTTTTTCCTCCTTCAGAACCTTTCAAGTCTGAGAAAGGTTCTCCCAACACTGAACTTACTCTGGGAAATGCTACAATAAGCAGAATTTGTTGACAAGGGAATCATAATGACCAGAACTCTTCTGGAAGCTGTTTCTTCAGGGAAGCACTGAGCACAACAGGGCAAGAGTGCTACTGTTCAGCAGTGACAGCGAGCAGCAGCATCCAAACCTTTGCCATGTTCCTCAGGCCATCCTCCCAAACCCATTCACACACTCAGAGCAGATGCCAACTCATATTAAGTCTCCCAGCAGCTACTAACAGGATCTGGCTTTCAGCTACAGCTGATGCTCAGGAACCTCTTGTAAAGCTCCCAGTGGAGCTGGGCAGACACAGCCACCCTTCCTCCAGTATGGAACCAATGACACTGCTCAGTGCACTGCTCCTCCCCATGCAGCTGTGAAAGCTGCTCCCTCTCAGGATTTAACAGCTGAACACTCTGCTGGCATGACACTGACTTCATGTGGCCTCTCCATCTCTTCAGACACCTCAAGCACTACAAACCTGTACTTCTTGCATCCCAGTCCATCCAGAATGGCACATGTCCTTTAGAAAGAAAGATGCAGAATAAAGGCTATTTCTAGAGTCCTTTCAAAACCAGGAAAAAAGTCTTTTCATCATTAAAGGATCTTTGGCAGAAGACGATAACCACCCACAAAACCCTGCGCAAAAGAACCTGGAAGCACACAATGTAAAACAAATTTAATCACTGGATAGCTGTTGTCTTGTTTTCTGTGTTCTGTTAGGAGACTGTAGGCACCCATCAAGAAAAGGTTATTTGGGACTGTATGTAACTGGCAGAGTCTCATCCCATCAGCATGCCAGCATAAAATTAGAAACTCACAACTTTAACAATTCCATGGAGCAACAGAAACCCTCTGAGTCAACAGAAAGTAGTCCAGAGCCATTCCTGGGAGAAGATTTCCAAGCCAACATCATTTCCATTGCTGGTATATGAATCAGTGCCAGGTGATATAACAGACTCCACTGTTTCTCTGGAAGTGAAGATGTGAACCATGTGGAGGCACTTGTCCTCAAATAATGGAGATGAAGTCTCTGCAGAAATGTGTGGGATTTAAATAGTACAGGAGCACTCCGTGCTAAACCATCATTCAGGGTAGGGGGAACAACAAATCACTAAGAGCTGGAGTTTTCATTAGCCCTTACCAATGGAAGTCAGAGCTTGCTGCAAGTTCTCCATTTTAGGTAAAGCTGCACACACTAAGTCAGCATGAAGTTATGTGGATCAATTTTTCCCTCTCCCTCTCCAGAGATAGAAAACAGCAAGGCCCTGGAGGTTGCTACACACGCAAGTTTCACAGCTGGCACGACCATGACATCCCCAGGAACAAGGAGTGACAAAAGACTAGGAACTAAAAAGAGCACTGAAGAACCTCCCCCAGGGACATTTCAAGGGTTAATGTTTTGAACTCTCTAGGACTGAGAGCTGGAATCACAGAAAGCATCACTGTATGAGCCAAACTTTTATAGGAAGTGGAAGTTTAACAGCCCAACACCTCCTTTGAAAGGGTTAATTAAAAAAAGAAGTTGCCTGGGGTCAGTCAGGTTGGAGGGGAAGGAATGAGACCTTCCTGAGCAGGTGCAGCCTCACACCTGAGTAAGCAGGGAAGTGCCAGTGCAGTTCAAATGCTTGGCAGAGCTGTTGATGCACTGAGGGAAAAGCCCTCCCTCTCCTGAGCCTGCTGCCCTTCTGAGTGTTTACACAGAAACACCACAGCTCTCCCCTTCACCAAGAGATTTATTCTCCAGATAAGGAACAAGCTCCAACCTTCCAAGGCTGTCCCCTTATTCCAGGTCAGCACAGCACAGGCCACCCTGAACACCAGGGCAGTTTATACAGCAAGGGGAACTAAATGACATTGTGCTGTAAGACCAACTCCATCTTACCATTTGCCGATATTCTCGAATCATTTTTAATTTGTCTTCTCCACCTTTGTTTTCTTCTTTCTGTTCAATGCTGCTGATTATTCTCCAGGAAGCTCTCCTGGCTCCAATCACATTTTTATATGCAACAGAAAGCAGGTTTCTTTCTTCCACTGTCAACTCCACATCCATTCCAGCCACTTTCTTCATCGATTCAACCATTTCTAGGAGGAAAAGGTCAGGCAATTATTCTCACACCTAAAGCATCTTTCAAATCATTCAGTACAAACTGTACATTATTGAGAGCTTAGGAAATTAGGCTCCCTCCTCCTTTAATCCAGCTACTCCTCACTTTTACCCTGGAGTGTTCCAAACACATCAATCAGCACATACACAAAGGAAGTATCTGATCTT
This sequence comes from Nicator chloris, assembly GCA_013400495.1. Classification (NCBI taxonomy): domain Eukaryota; kingdom Metazoa; phylum Chordata; class Aves; order Passeriformes; family Pycnonotidae; genus Nicator; species Nicator chloris. The sequence goes on from WAAE01022211.1 coordinate 624,388, forward strand.
CATCTGATATTTTACAAGGGTTCCAGAAAGTCTTTAAAGGTAGTTTAGCTTTTGGGCTGGGTTTTTGTCTGTTTGCGTTTTTTAACACACAGACAAAAAGGATGTAGCAGCAAGAACACTGTTCCACAGAGGGTCACAGTTACCAGCACAATCCCTACAGGAGTGTGTGTTCTCCAGACTGCTTTGGAGAAGGCAGAGAACAGTGAGAAAAGATGAGCAAATGTGATCTGGCTCTTGGCAGAGTCAGGATAACACTGAGGAATTACAGGATGATTTGTCAACCAGAACACAGTGTAATGTGGTAATTAACAAAAATATAAAATCCAGATTTGAATACATGTAGAGATGTATGAGTACTGTTACTAGGAAAGTAAGTCAAAGCTACCATATGAACCTCCAAAAGAAAAATTTGGGGCTTGGAGTAGTAAGAAAAAAGTCATTCGGAGTATACCCACAACAACCATATACTCATGCCAAGCTGCCATTTACACTGCAAAGTAACATACAAAATATGAATTAATGTATATTTGTATTTTAAGCCTGTCGAAAAGTATTTCTAAACCTGAGGTTAAAACAATCATTACCAAAACCAGCTTTCCTACACCCCAGTGGAAGCAAAGACTGAACTACTTAAGGAAGGTTATAACCCTTTCATTATCTAACCACATTGGGATTGTTCAAGACATATTAGAAGAACAGTGTTAAATATACAAATGAAGCTTAACTACCATTTTTTTCCCCTCAGATGTCAAAATCACAACCTAAACAGGCATAAGCTACTTCAGCAATGGAGACTCTAGGCTCCCTGGCAGGAACAGTGTTATCAGTCTCCAACAGGTCTCCATATGTGAAGGACAAAATTTTATGGTGGCTCTATTTTTATCAGCAGATTTTGCGCCTCCAAATCACAAAAAGTAACAAAAAAATACACCAAGGATTTGATAAAACTTGTTGAAAACGCCACCCTGCAATTGCAAAATGGTGAGCTGCTTTTGCTCAAGAATCTGAGAGCTGCCCTAGAACACTCCACGCTCACACAATTAATATTAACATAAACATAATTACGTAATTTACGCCAGCTAAGTTACAGGCAATATAATATAGCTACAATTTGCTACTTAAATAAAGCAAGTACTGTGATTTATTTCCTGAAGGATGACCCTATCATCCCATTCATGCTAAGAATCTACTTAAAAGCTGTGAATTTTTAAAATTATGCAAATTAAGCTAGCTTATATTTTGAAGTTTATTAAAATTATAATACTCAAGATAAGATACCTGACCATTCTTGTGGACAAAAATGACAATCAGGAACTGAGACTTGCAGTCTCCACGACCTGGGTATCTGTCAAGCTCCAGCAAAAAATGTGGGTCTTGCTTTTAAACCTAATATTTGACTGTCTTCAGAGAAGCAACCCACAGGTTACAGCAGATGCTATCTTTTTTTAAACAGTTTATATTATTGTGCTTTATCCACTGGGATTAAATACCCAACACTTCAGTCATACTCCTGGATGTACACAACGCTTTTATGGAAAACCTGCCTCTTAATGAAGACAACAAATCTATCCACACTTATCTCACATAACAATAATATACATGGAATAATTAGTCCAGAAGTGTGGAGGTTAAGGAACATGAACAGCAACAGCTTCCAAGATCTGCCCTGTCTCAGGAAATTGCAACAACTGGGGCAAAAAGGGCATGTTTTATTAACTGTTCTACAGGTTTCCTTCACAATCTCTTCCGTAGAAACACATTTGTCTAGTGTGAAAATGTCAAATAAAAAACTATACAGAGGACTTGCTGTTCCCTGTAAATGAGTAGCTGTTTCCAATGTACATTCAAACACATCATTACCAATTTAATCAATGGCTTGGCTTCTGCAGGATTCTCTTACCAGTCTGAAGATCCTCAAGTACTTGAAACAGAGGTTTCAACGCCTCTGTGCACTGGAGGATAAACCCAATTTAGCTGAACAACAGCTGGTACAAAGCCAACCCCAAAACCCTGCCCTACAAGGAGCTCCTCTGGCAGTGTTTTAGTCCTGTTGCATCTCTTCAGTCTGTTGGCAAAGGAGGTCATTAACCACCCTCCTGCAGAGCCACAACCACGGGAACAAGGGAGCCAAAGGAAAACAGGCACCTGCTCACAACCACTGCTAGCAATGAACAGCCTTTAGCACCCCAACATTTTTGTGACTGAGTAACTTGTTAGTAAGTTAAATAGATTGCCTAACAAGTGACAGCCACTGGGAACAGGATGCTGGGGGATGGGGGAGCACCTCAGGTTGTTCCATTTGTTCTGAAGCACAAACCCCTCAGCTTCACCACACCTCACACTGGGTGCACAACCTCCCAACACGCTGACAACAGGAACCGAAAGGTCTCCTCTACAAAATCTTAATCCTGTCACTAGGTAACCACACAACCACAGATTAGGATCCCACCCATAAACAACTGTCTTACCCGAAAACATTTATCAGTCTACCCACAAAGCTGTTAGATAAAAAAGTTTCTAGTTTAGTGAAGAGCCCAATTTTACTACAAATACAAAAGACTGGGCTGATATTTCAACAAGACAAAATATTATGCACATACCTTGGTCTTCCATGGTAAAGCCATAATCCAGCCCCAAAAATTTAAGCCTGATGAAAAATCTTAAGAACATAGGAAGCATAAAAACAAGGGGACAACATTTCTGTATATCCCCCAACAGAAAACAAAAATAAAGCCATCTATACCTACCAACAGAACAAATATTTTTTATTCTAAGTGCAGTTTTACCTATCTGGAAGTTTCCACAAGGAGGTGGAAAGCTCAGTCAGAGACCATTCAAGACAAAATGCAAGCCTGAGATTACATTTCATTAAGAAGTATTATTGCAAGAATGACAACTCATTGCATACAAAATCCAGATATGCTTACACTGCATTATGGAAAAAACAGTGTTATGCAGATTCAGAGAGACAGAGGCTGTATTTAAGTAGTTAAGTTCCAGCCTCTCAAGTGATTGTGGCTGTCACCTTATTATGCTACTGTCAGATCATGCCACCGTCAGAGCAGGAAATCCCAAAAAGGTAAATTGTAGAAGGAGAGGGGAATATTCTGGAGAATGACATGCTCACCGTAGATTTAGATCCTTCCCCAACCACCTAGTGATGGTTAAGAAATACCACAACACACAGACAATGTCTGATTAGGTTTGTATATTCTTATGGAAAAGCTGAGACTCCAAACAGTTGCCTAAGATACTACAAATCTGTAATGACGCCCAGGCCATTTTTTAGGTTCCTGTATTCTACTACCATGATTAAAATGCTGGCTCCTCATTGCAAACCCTGCTGAGTCACCTCCAGCCACCAGGAGGGACACACAGGCATAGTCTGGAAAGCACAAAGGGTTGGGACAGAGGTAGCCACCTACAAAACGTTTGTGGAACAGCAAGGTGCAAGGCTTCGGATTGGGGTTTAAAGTGGAAGACAAAGAATAAGCCTTACTCTAAGCTAAAAAGTCATGGGACATTTACAAGTGTGGAGAAGCACACGTTTGATAACCATCCTTAGGGGCCAAGCCATGGAAAAAAGGGCACAGCTGTTAAGGACCCACACTAGGTCACAAAATAACGACTCCCTCTTGACCAGAGACAAATGAGAATCTAAGTATTTGCTGCTTCTTAAACTTAGGAATCCAAAAAACCCAGAGGAACTGCAATATCCCCAGGTAAGGAAATGGGTGATGTACAGCGAATTTAGCGGGAAGACTAAAAACCTTCCCAAAGGTACAGTACAAAACAAGAGACACAGACCCTACCTCGAGAATAGCCAGTATCTGGCAGTTCTATCAAAATCTGAGCTTGTAACAGAAACCACTTGGCCTAAACAAAGGCTGGTGCACTAAAGAAAACTTGTTAGGGGAAATCTACAGTGTTTTTAAGTTCTAGTTCAGTGCCTAAATCTCCCCAAGCAGGATGCTACAGGGTCAGATGTTTTTGTTCACAACTAGGGCACTCCTTTGTGACTTCAAATACACAGGATCTACTTCAACCTTACTGCTGGAGTAACTCCCCCTTGCCCCCACACACATGCATAAACTGTAAGAATTTCAGTGTTACCACAGGAAAAAACAAGAGCTAGAATAACTCTTCGTGGTGTGCCTCCCTTCCAAAAGAGGAACTACTTAAGAGAGAAACCTTCTTAAAATAAGAACAGAAAAAGAACTTGTTGAGCAAAGGTGGGATGGAGATGATGCAATGTCATCATACTCAACTCCAAATGAACCTTAAGAGAACCCAGCAAGTAGAATTCTTATATATTATGTAATGAAGAGCAGCAGAAGCACTGTCTTAACTCTCCATTTAGTAGCAGTAGACCATCAGCAAGCGGAAGTTGTGTTTTAGGTTTAATCTTTTTTATTGCCCTTATCTAAGGGCAATAAACCAAACCAAGATCTTCGAGCTTCTAAGCTGCTGCCCAATACCTACTTCAGCATTTCAGGAGCTAAAAGCTGCAAATGAGCATCCTGTGAGCTGTGAGGAGGTGGAGGACACAGCAGAAAAAACAAGTCTTCCCTTGTGTCCACCACAGATGGTCACACACCACAAACAGCATTCAAAGACTCAGTACAAGTGTTAGTCTTGTACTTGTTCAGTCTTGTAATGAACAAAAGATGACCAGGAACAAGTCACAAGAACCTGAAGTATCTGAACCTAAACTGTTGTGTGTAACCTCTGTCAGGGCTTTAATAGCAGCACCAAACACAAAGCGGTTTACACTGTTCATTTCAGAAGGGTTCCAGTAGACTCAAGGGGACCTACAAAACTGTGAACCTAATATTCACTAGGGGTCAAAATTACATTTTTTAAAACCATAGAATTAGTGGGTATATGCATGAACATTATCCTGTAGAGCATGGTCTTCCATTATGCCTCACAAATCTACTGGAATGTTTTGAACAAGTGAAGCACATGGACAAGGAAAACATAATTGCAACAGTCTACCTGGATTTCCCAAAGGCATTTGTCAAGGTCCCTCACCCAAGGTTCTTTAAGGAACTCAACTGCCTTGGGATAGGAAGGAAAGTCCTCACATGGATAAACACTTGGTTGAAAGACAGGAAACAGGGTATGAACATGAGACTCAAGTGTTGAGAACAGAGAAAGCCCACCAGTGGAATCACAAGGGATCTGTGCTGGGAAGCAGGCTAACATTTCTGAGAAACAGAAGCAAATATGTACTAACTTCACAGCAGCAAACTCCTAGGAACAAATATGAGAAGAACTGAAGAAGTAGGGGCCAGTGTATTTTCTTCAGTAAGAGATGAATGTAGCTGTGCAGAGTAATGCCCACAGACTGCATTTCCCACAGCTACAGACCTCCACCTAGCATCAGTAGGTACCACCCTACCCACTACACTGCTGAGCTCCAAATACAACCAAGGGGAAGTTCAGCTCTGCTTTCTGTCCATTAGGAACTCCTCTAAACACACTATGACTCTGCCAGCATAAGGTTTTTCTGTTCTCTTAGGGAATCCTGTGTTTGGCAAGGAGGACTCCAGAGATGGCTGAACCCATCCCTATCGATTCCCTCCTGCCAGCTCAACACCCCTCTGACCTCTCAACTGGCTCATTCAGGTCACCAGCTCAGACAACTACTCAGGGAAGGGGAAAAAAATTATTCTTGCTTCTAATTCGGAGAACTGAACTGGTTCTAAGGGTCAGACCAGAATTCAAGCACGAATGAGAAGCATTCCATACTTACCACAATGTACAAGTTCTACACAAATGAGCATAAAAGAGCCTAACAGGTGAATTCCCAGTTAAGACAACCAACAGGCAGAGGAGGAAAAAAAACCCAAATAATATCCAACATGCACAGTGGCTTGATGATGGTTTTGTGGACAAAGCAGAGGGTTATACTGCTTTTCCCTGTGCAAGGTTTGTAACCTGTAACAAGTGCAGTCAGAACCCTTCCAAACCTGATGGCATGACTCTGCAATAAATAGTCCCGTACCTTTACACACTTGGAGAAATACAGGTTAGGGCCAAGTTATCCAAGCAACAGTGGGATTTCCTGCAGAATCAATTGCATGGTCTACCACAAGTCCTTCTTGTAACATGAACAATTTTAAATCATTCCTGTAATCTCTTCAAGCCGTGGACATTTACTTTTCTAACATCAAGAGGATTTCCCCACTTTTTCTAACAAACACTGCAGTTTGAAAGCAAACATCTCAAGCCTGGGCCTAATCATAAATCTCTCCCCTTGAATGAGATCTGCTACTGAGCAATCCTCCAATACTGGACACCAATTCAGCTTCTTGGCTCCTTGCAGAGAACCTCACCATCCAATTGCAGAACTCTGCCTCCTTTGTCTGCTCCTGGTACCTCAGGAAATTCAAGAAGGCCATTACAGACAAAGGCCCTCTCCCACACAACTCCTCATAAAAACAAGTCAATTTATGTCCCAGTATGTACAACTCCCACTTAAAAATATGTACAGTCTTAGCCCTTTAGCACTGCCTTGCCCATATTTTAACTCTTGGATTCCTACAATTTTTAGGGATATACTGAGATTTTTCTGCCTTTTAGCTCAGAGAGAGCAGTCACGCCCCACACCAGTAAGACCTTTAACAGACAGGGTAAGTGGTAACCATTAATGGGGAGAGGAACCCAAAAAACTAAAGTGTGCTTGACATCTGCTTGAAAGAGACCAATCCTCTGCAAACCAAAATTAATATGCAACTTGAATTCTAATTTGTGACTTATTGATTCCTCATTAGGCTCTAAGCTGAAGACCTGTTACTAGGAGACAGTTCTTCCTAAAAAGGGTTCAAATCTTGAACTGAACCCACTGCTGCACACGTTCCTGCCTTCGTGATAAAGACACATTTCCCTGACAGACAATTTCTAAAGACAAAGGGAGCCAGCTGTTATCCTGTTGTGCTGGGAGGCAGGAGACCTGTCATAGGTGGCCTGGGTGTTTTCCTTACCTGTACCTTGACCCATTCTCTGGTTTTCAGGGGGGAAACCCCACCTATTCCACCTCACCCAAGTAATGTACTTCAAGACCTGTAATACAAAGCAGCTGTTGGATGTATCTGCTCAGAGTCTGCCTTGAGCCATAGTGTGTTTCCCACTTGAAAGAAAGATGTTCCCGCTTCCACAAAGAGGAAGTGGTTCCAATGTTCAGCAGCAGTCTACAGGAATCCTCTACATCCTCTTGATATAAAGAGCTCCAGAATATCACTTACTCCAATTGTTTTCCAAAAAAGGAGTCCATTTAGTTATACATTATTCTACCAACAAGGAACAGCAGTGAGTGAGATTTCTCATCAAGCTTCCTGTACTGCCAGTAAGCTCCCTGGCATTTTGTGATTTGCCATAACATGCCTAAGCAGATCTGTGAAGATAGTCAGACACCCAAATCTCTTAATATATCTCTGGAGATCTGGGTTTAAGTGCTACTTACACTGCAAAAGTACCTAGAAAGTTGTCCTCTTAATCTGGGCCACCATCCTGAGGACAGTACAGACACAGGACTAGATTCCCAACCGTTCACAAATGCAGCTCCCAAGACTTCAGAAATTCCCTAAGTGGGTCAGGTAAGTAACACCAAAGAAGCCACAGTTGCATGCCCACCATAAGTGCTGCTATAAATGCCATGAACCATACATAAATAGCAACCCACCACTCTTCTGGTCTCCAGGAGAAAGGTGGGACAGAAATTTACACTTATCCTAATGTTAAACACAAAAAAAATTGTCAAACTTATATTTGAATTACCCAAGGGACTTGTATTCCAATGTATCTGTAGCCAGTACTTACCATCACCCCATTTTATATGTGCCAATTAATAACTGTGGAGAGTAACAATTCTGTGGCCTTAGAATTGTGCACTTCAAAGATCAAACTGAGGAGCAAAATTAGGAGTAGCTTACTCTTTCCTCATTTTGCTTCTCAAATCACTTTGTTCACAGAATTATTAAGCAGTCTTAGCTATGATCTTGGCAGAATTGCATTATTTCATATAAACAAGAACAAATTATGCCAATCATTTTTAATTGTTTCAGCTGAACAAGAACACAGAATTAAATGATAAAACAGTATCTCCAGTACATTTTCTTCCAGGCCATGGACACAAGAGAATTGAAGATGCATTTAGAACAGCTGGCAGAATTAGAGGGTGCATCTTAAATTATGTTCACCCAACTTGATTCCTAAAAACTCTGGAAGTCCAAACCCCACAGCACTGATTTAAACAAGACAACCTTAAGTTCAGTGCTCCCTCCTAAATTGTAACAAGCCTCATGCCCATTCAGAAGCAATACAGCACAACAATTCTACATTTTGTCTTGGCAGCTTGTTTAGCAAACATTCATGGTACCGGGAGAACCAAAAGTCCACCCAGGGAAATGCTGCACCAAGGCAATAATCCCTCCCAATCAATTTTTATTAGTTGACAGGAAGTTTGCATTGCAGATCTGTGCTGACTTCAGAAAACCCCAGAAAGACAGGCGTGCCTCAAGAGCTCCCAGGGATGATGATTCCTCCAGGATGTTGGGTTTCCACTCAAACCAAAGCCAACACTTACAGTGGCACTGACTCATCCATACCAGGTAGAGAACCCTTCCCTCCTCAGAAGTTGCACACCTACTGGAGAATATGGATGCATCCCTCTGCCCAAGGCAATTATTGTACCCCAATACCTGGTTTCTGGGGGGCATTTTCTTTCTCCAAGTCCTTCAGTTATTGAGGAGACTGCCTGACTGCTTTCCTTTAGTGGTGCTACTAATTCTAAACTATTTTCCCATCAGAACCCTAATTGAATGGAGTCTTATTTAGGCCTTCTTTTTTAGTTTCTCTTTTCCTCCCCAAAACGTGCATTTTTCAGATGTTCTGCAATGGTGCCATGAGATGTTTTTTAAGCACAACTCAGTACAAATTTGTCATTTGGTGAGAACCTGGTCATGTCTACAAAAATTTATGAACAGCAAGTATTTGGAGTGTCTTCTTATCTCTCTAAATGAAGCATTACTGCATTCACACATTCTACATACATATATTTATTTCACTTCAAATGAGTAATCGCAGCTCTTGGGGCAAAGTAACAGTCTCAGAAGAGTCGAGAAAATTAAAGGCTCTTTCTATTATATGCAGGGGAACCATGTTTAAAAGGAACAGTTGCAAGACAGACATTTTTGGGGCAACAGACACCACCCAGGGTTGCCAGTTCCTTCCCTCTACCACTTTTTCCCCAGATATTAAATCATCACGGACATTAAATGATCAGGGATAGCGCATAAACTTAAAGGGGAAGAAGAATGAACAGAAGACGCTGGAAAACTGAAATTACCTATAATAATTTCTACCACATAATGAAAGCATATGCGCTCTCTTTAGGCAGTGAATCATGTACTCTCTCCCTGCAGGGTGAGAACTCGCTCTCTCTGGGTTTGCCAGGGGCGGCAGGATCTCCAGCCGGGTGTAGAGGCAGAGAAAGAAGCGCAGCCCCGTCCCCGGGGACCCCTCACGAGCACGGCCGGCGAGGGACCGAGGGTCGAGCCCCCCCTCCGGAGCGCTCGGCATGGGCGTTGTCTGCGGCGAGCCGCCCTCGCCCCGCGCCGCTCGGCCGGGGGAGCGCGGGGCCGCGGCCGGNCGGCCTCCCGAGCCCGCGCGCTCACCATCGTAGCGCTCAGCCTGCTCAGCCAACTTGGCCTGATAGACGAGGTCCTCCCGATCGTCCATGTCCTACGGGCGGGGCGGCGGCGGGGACTGCGCGGGGCGGATGGCAGCCGATGGGTCCGGGGGGCTCGGCAGCTACCAGCTCGCTGCTCTCCGGGCAAATATGGCGGCAGCGCCTCCTCCCGCTGCATCCGGGCACTCCCGCGGACGCGCGCATGCGCCCCGTCGCCTCCCATGGCAACGGCGGCTCCCTAGCAACAGGCAGGGGGCGGGGTGAGGCGGCGGGCGGGGTGAGGCGGGATGGGGAGTGTGAGGAGGGGTGAGGAATAAAGTGGGGTGAGGCGGCGTGAGAGATGAAGCGATGTGAAGGATAAAGCGGAACGAGACGGGATGAGGGGGTGTGAGGGTTGAGGCAGGATGAAGGATGAAGCGGTGTGAGGGATAAAGCGGAATGAGGCGGGACGAGGGATGAGGCGGCGTGAGGGGTGAGGCAGGATGAGGAATCACTAGGGATAGCGAGGGATGAGGCGGCCAGGCAACGGCGGGGATGGCCCCGCCGTTCCCCTGCCCGGTTTTGGCGGGGCCGTGACCGGGACATGGCTGTGGGCGAGCGGAGGGCAACCAGTGGAGTTACCCTCAGTGCGGCTCGTTCTCTCCGGGTTTGTGCTGCCCTCAGACGCTGACAGCGCTGTTTGAATGACCCTCTCTCGGTATTTTGGTACAAAAAACCGGGTGTGCTCCACATAGAAGGGAGGCTCTGGGACCAAAAGGCAGACGGTCAGATACAGGTTTTTGCAGCCTCTCCAGGGTGTTTGCTCCAACTATCACCTCCAGTCATAATTTCTGGCACGTGGTAATTTCAGTTTCAAGAGGCTAGAAAATCTAGAAAGTAAAATTGAATGTTTCACGAGTTCCTCACACAGTACTTCTGAAAAACAAAAGGAGCATTCGCTTAAATAGATAATGCCTAGATTTCTGAAATCAGAATGGTTTTAGAAAACTAAAAGAGATTATGCACGGCTGGCATGAGCTTGATCCTCAAAGATCCCCAACCCTGCAAGTGTTCAAGGCCAGGTTGGATGGGGCTTGGAGCAACCTGGTCTCGTGGAAGGTGTCCCTGCCCATGGCAGAGGAATTGGAATGAGATGAGCTGTGAGGTCCCTTCCAACCCAAACCACTCCACGATTCTGTGATTTGCTCAGGGTAGCTGTGAATGAAGTCTTGTCTCTTTTCCCAGTGTCTCCTTGGAAGTGCAGACTACGGATGCTCAGCCCTTCTGATGGGAGAAGTGCACAGAGACCTTTGCAAGTTTTGACAGCACAGACAGAGCTGGCCCTGGCAGCTCCTGGGCACAAAGTCAGGTATCCCCATTTATTGTATTGTGCCCACTGAAATGGGCTCCTGATGGGTGACTGAGGGCACATACCTTGAACACCATTCAACACACATTTTTTCAATAGCTGGCCTGACTTATTTTTTTCAGTTGATGAACAAGGATTTTAGGGTCTGCAAGACCAACATAACCTTATGGTTTTCTTGCAAATAAATCTAAAAACTTGACAGAATTATTTTTATATCATTTACTTAGAAAATCAGTGCTCTGTTTTCAAGGGATATTTAGGGTTTTTCACAGATCAGGATTATCTAATCAGGATTTCTTAAACACAAAAAAAGACATCAGTGACTAAGGTGAAAATTAGGTGTCAAGTCCAGAAAAAAAAAATTGCTTTTTTTTGATTTATTTGAAATAAGATTAGAAAATGCTGATTTTGCTGAAATTGGGGATCATTGTAAACCTTTACTTCTGAATTGCTGGTAAATATATGATACAAAGTTAGGCACTCAAAAGGTCTCAGTAGTACACAGTCACTATCTTGGTGTAAATTTTTAAGACTTCCAAATCACTTCTGTACTTTATTGACCATAAAAGTCTATTTTTCAGCTGAGACTTGGGGAGCTGTGCACAATAAATTAGATTTGGATCAATTTAGGAATTTTTCTGTCATCCTTGTGTTCAGCAGGCACTCAGGTTGCAGAGAGTTCAATAATATCAATAAATCAGGACACTTCAAGCAGATTTAATTGCCAGAAGTGAGATGTATTCTTGGTACCCTTGCTGAATAATAGCATATTGTCTAAATATTTTAAATTCTTTTGAATGCACTCATTACCGATGGCATTCAGATATTTGGAAATTGGTCAGGGATTTGGCAAAGCACGAGGAATAAACAGCCTAATCCAAGGAAATACTCACAGCACGATTTGCTGATGCAATCCTTGCTTGTCCTTTGCTCCCTGAACTTTCACATGAATTCATTCAAGCACTGCTGCAGCCAAAACCCACAGCTGAAAGGAGAGGGAATGGAAAAGGCAGTTTTCTGCGTGAGCCCTGTGCTCCATCAGCTCAGGAGAGCTCTGACAGGTGCTCCACCAGGACAAGGTGAAGCAAGAGGGGATGGCTGGCAGGGCCCCGGGGAAGGGCAGGCACAGCCTCTTCCTTTTGGCTGCAGGGAGCTCTGAAATTCTCTCAGCTAACCTCATTGAAAGGTGCCCTTGCATTGCAGCTCTGCGGTGGGTGAGCACTGGAGCAATGCTGGGGGCTTCTACCTATGAAAAATTGAAGTTTTTTTCCATCTGGAGCTGATAGAATAATCTTTACTGTGTGGAAACACATCAAGATTCTTATCCTTGGGGCCTAAGGGCCACTGTCCCCTTGCATTTTTTAAGGAATAGTGTGGCAAAAGTAGCTTTAATGCAGATTGATGTTACAAATGTTGCCCCCCATGGGATTCTGGTCCTGATTTTCTATCCTTCAGCCCTTGACAGCACCTGCACACCCTGGCCTTTCACTGAATTGGTGCTCTCACACCATCACACATCAAAACAGCTCTTCTGAACCATCTGTAGACTGCTGCAGGAGATTTTTGCTGGTATTCATTTGTGTAACTTTGTTTTCACTGATATTTCTAAGAATATATAAACAGCTTTTTATCTTCCGAAACATCCCATCCAAACAATCCCCAGACTATTCCCTGACACACTTGTGCAGGCAGAATTGAGAGCAACAGCTACAAAACCTCATCTGGACATTCCTCACCTTTTTCTGAAATGAGAATATACATTTCCCCCAACCCCTTGACTCATTTAATTACAGCAAGTTACCTTCTTTCAAAAAAAAGCCATATTTTATTGTTTGATAGGTTAACTTCATTACCTTGGTTTGTCTTACTTCTGTAGTGTCGTTTAATTATTTTCATACTAACATGGCCAATTAAAAATGGCCATACCCTCTTTATTTTTAATTACTAAATGCAAGTACTCCCAAGAACTGATTGAGAATGACTCTGAGTCAAAGTTTTGGCTATACTTTTATTTACTTCACGTACTATGAACATATACATTACATGCTACAAAAAAAATAAAAAAAGGACTTTTAACTGTCAAGAAAGTGGATAGTGTTATAATACAATGGCACATGTTCATATTTTTCTTCAAACAGGTTTGGTTAGAATCCTTCCCCAAAACCATTAACAAAAAGGAAGTGTTTTACTCTTAAGGATGATTAGAAATATTTGCATTATTAACAAATACAATTCAAACAGATTAACAAGATTTAACCAGGTCATATATTAGTAAAAAGGCTGGGGCTTACCAAAATGAAATATATATTAAAAAACCATAGCAGCCAGTTGTAATTTTTAGTGTGATATAACGTGTAAATGCACCAGAAGAACACAGTGTAATTGAGCATTCTGCTTTCATGGTGTATTTCTAGAAATGATTATTCTAGTTCTAACACCTGCCTATGCACAAGAGACCAAAACCACAGCCAAGGAAGAGACAAAAGATTGTGACCAACATTCTCAGCAATGATTTTTTTGCACGCTTCAGGGAGAAGGGAGCGAACAAATAGAAGAGGATAAACAAAGGCCACAAAAGGATTTCATCTACATGTTCATGAACATAGGTTCTACCTATTTGCCTTTAAGAGCCTGACAAGTTGAAATGTCTATTTTGTCCAAATGCAAAGACACTCCTTTCTATCACCTATGAAACAAAATCACATTTCAGCTTAGAACTGAAGAGTGGAAAACAGTTGCATTAATGTATCAGTCAGCTAAAAAAACTGCTTGACAAGAACTTGGGATTCTAGTGTAACAGCAGCTATTAAGACTCCTCTAGTTTCTTCATTTTGCTCTTTCAAAGTGTACAAATATTCACAATTTATACAGCCTTAACATAACCACATCTACAAAGTTTGCAGGGTATTTGCCAGTTAATTCAATTCATGTCTTTCATATTAAGAAGGCAAGGTTTGCATAATAAAACTTCCAGAAAAATGTTCTCTTGGTATCTTAATTCGTGATTGGAAAGGTACAAATATATGGGCTTTTATTAACTGCAGTTGTCACTCCAAGGACACATTGTTTATTGTGTTTCTTTTGCAATACCTGAAGAAAAATATAAGCATATATGGGCGACTGAGTGCAGCTATTGAACAAAGCCCCCCCAAACAGTTACAGTGAATATCAAGATCAAAAGAAAAATACAAATCAGCCTTTAAGAACCTGATGAGTTATGGAACCTAAAGTTAGTTTTTCAATTTTTTTCCCCTCAAAGTAAATTTTGTACTAAGCTAGAAGAGCTCCCACAATCGCTGGCACATCACCCTAACCAGAATAGCAATCCAAAGTAGAACAGAGCTGCAATTTTTTGTTTCCATTCTTACCCCACTGTCCCTGCTGTCAGTTTTTGATAATAACCCTCAGTAGTGCTCATGAGACTGGTGATGGACAAGTGTGATTAACATTAGTCCACAGAATTAATGAGTGCCCATAACCAGAACATTACTCAGACTTGCTGATGGATTAGTTTTGAAGTAAAACAACTAGTACTTAAATAGAACAGAAATATTATAATTTCCAGCATGTTACAGAGTTCTGAGGTAAAGTGTTACCAGTATTGTTGTAGGGTCGGTGCCTTGCAGCAAAGGCCTTTGCAGCACGTGCAGCCCATGAGCCATTGGGCTCACATGGGTCTGAAGCAACCAAACCCAACAGTTTCGTTTGATACTATTTAGAAAAACCTTTCTGCATGGATTATACTGTAGTCAAAGTTACAAAATTTAGTTTGGTCACCAGAGTGCTGTGCTTGGAAAACAACCCAGGGTACAGGCAAGGGAGAGTTACTTCAGTGTTTAATTTCAGTTTACAAAACTTACTAAATCCATTCTGATTTATATTAGAGAAAACCAGATTATTAGAAGAACAGACTAAAAAACAACCATCAAGCAGTACATAATACTGCCTACTCAATGCACTGATTTTCATCATGAGCTAGGAAGCCATATTTACTCTATTATGCCTTTTTGAGAATCAATCCAGAAGCACACAATTATTTTCCATTAGTTTATTAAAAATAAAATCCTCATGAATTCACTATCAAATATTTTACAGATGGGAATTAAACCAGAAGAGTCCCTAGAGTGTCTTTAAAATAAAACTAATATTTGGTTTGTCAGTTCACCGTGTTTGACACTGATTTGTACTGTAACAGTATTGTACAATATTGAAGAATTCTAGAAAAATTAAACTAGCCCTACACAATTTATTTTTATTGGAAAGCAGTGTCAATATTTTAGTATATTTAGTGAATCAAACACTGCTTTAAAGCTACGTATTAAAGTGCTATGCACGTATTTTTCAGCACTGATATGGAGGTTTACACTTCCATAAGCCTTGTATTTGTGGATAAAAGGACATACTGTGTGTTAATAAAAATCTTAAATTAAAATCAGCTGCTATGTTTGAAGCATCAACAGTACTGAAGAAATCAATCTAGTGTCCATAAGCTTCTAGAATTCTGAGGTTGATTGGATCTGTCATTTACCATGAAAATGGTAAGGATCTGTAAATCATAAGGCTGTCCCCAACGGGCCCTTCATCAGCCTGTGCTCTGCACAGCAAACTGACCATGCAGAGCACTGTGGAGCGTTTCTGGGACAGAGAACCCGGGATGGAAAAAAACGTGGAGAGAGCTCCAGGATAAATTGGTGAAATTTCTATCAAGGTATTGAATTGTCTACGGTTGATGTTCATTGCCTGAGGAGGAAGCAACATAAGCAATGGGCCCACAGAGAGCTATAAATGTTCTCTGAACATCTAGAGCACTGCTTTCTCCAGCTGCTGCTGCTGGCCAGGTCCAGGCTGCCGTGCACGTGGACATAAGCAGGCATTACAACCTCTAATCATGGCCTCGTTCTGCCACTGGACACACGAGTTATCTACTGTCGTACCCTGAATTACATGACCCTTGCTTAAGGAATGGTGGTGTTGAGTCCCAGGGGTTTGCAGGTTATCAGAATGCTTATCCAAGCAATACCGCTTGCAGCGTCGGTCCGAGCTTAGTCTTGATGGCATCTGCAATAAAAACAAGTTGAGATTGTTCCCATCTGGAAGAGCAACTGTTGAGCCACACTCAGCTGAAGTCCTCGTCAGGATTCTGTTGATCCAGCAGACGGACGTGTGTGAATGGAAAGTGACCACGTCTGCCGTTACATTCTCCTTCCCACTGACCACTCATGTTAATCTTTGTGACCTTTACCAGCTCACCGACCTGTGGGGTAAGAAATGCACACGTTACAACCAGAAACACAGGGAGGATGAGCTGCCAGCCCTCCCTTGGTGTGCTGTCACCCATGTGCACCAGATACATGTCTATAGAAAACAGCTTCAGTCCTGACAGTGTCTGACCATCCTGCCCCCAATGCCATTCACTCCAAGAAAGTATATAAAGAAATGTACCTAGATCAGGTGAGAACTACTGAAGAACCACCAATCCAAAACCAATCTTTCCAAGTGCTCTTGGGACCTGCCATCAGGTGCCATCCCACATCATAGATGGAGGATGCTTTGGGATAGATACACTGATAAATGTGCCTTGCTGGGCTGACACAGGCCTGCACACTGCTGAGACTCCATCCAGAGCCTCATAAAGCAGGGAAGGCTTGTACCTGCACCAAGTGGACACTAATCTGCAAGCTCAACTGCTCCTTAGTTTTGAAATTCCACTTCAAGTTCTGGGAAGTGGAAGATCTCTCTCTCTTCACAGATTATAATGAGTGTATAAGAAGTGCCATAAGGCTGCTCTGTTCTTGCTTTGGGCATCCATGATCAGCCACTATCAAAGGCACAGCCAGATGGCATTTCAGTCTTTCCCAGCATGGATTTCTCAGAGAAATAAATCCCACTGAATCACAGAATTGTTTAGGTTGGAAAAGATCTTTAGGGTCATCGAGTCCAACCATTAACTCAGCACTGCCAAGTCCAGCCCTCATGGGAATAGTCAAGAGAACTGATGCCCTCTTTCCTCTTGCCCAGGAATACATCTCCTAACCTCCACCCTAATATTGACAGCACCACTTCCAAAGGCATCATCTATTATCCAAACTGCACAGCAGGTACTTCCCAGGGCTGTGCAGGTAGTTCAAATCAGGACACAAGTCTAGGTCTGATCAGTCCCCAACCCTGTTTCATATTTAAGGGTACTTCAATTAAGTGGCACTTACACAACCCGAGGAAGCACAATTTACATTGTAAAGACATTCACTAGAGAGTTAATGAATGCACCACTGAAAAGCTGTCTACTCATTTCTACCCTCTGTAGAATTTTATCAATAACCTGATTTATGAGTAACGTACAACAGTTTTTAGAATTCTTCCCACATCACAGATGGAGGATGCTTTGGGATAGATACACTCTATTTTCTTTCACTAATACTGTAAATAAACTCTGAAGGTGTGGCCAAAGGCCTCGCTGCATTTCATCCAGAAATTCACTGAATATTATAGAGTTTTAGTTTACACAGATGCTCATCACTGTGTTCCAAATCCGTGCAAAACACAACCTCATTATTGGCATTTTCCAGGCAGCCAACGAAGACCAAGAAAAACAGTTTCAGATGTTACCAATCTCCATTAACTTTACAGGTTTTAATCACTTGCAATCTTTTGCCAGAACAGCTTTTAACAGTTCATAAATTCAACCCCTTTCATGGACATTTAATTAAGCTTCCCATACCTCTCATGATTACTTATCTGGTAATGAGAGGCCCATTGGGACTCTTGCTGTAGCTTTATTTTTGCCTTTTGTAGTCATTAGTATAGACATTTTAATGAATCATATTTTGAAGAAAATCCTCTTATGTATTAGCTACAGGCAAAAAGGAAGCCTTCCTCCAGTACTGAATGCAAGCTTCAGCTCTTTAGGAATTTAATCATGCAGTTTGTATAATTTTGCTACTGCTAATAACCACTGGGGGGTTGTACCAACAAAAATACTCTGCTGACCAAAACAATACATCAGCTATAATTTAACAAGGGTAAGATTCAATGTGACAATACTAGAAGTGGAAAAATCTGATTTCCTAATCACAGCCATTACCAGAACAATGTTCCAGATAACTTGAAACTGCTTCAGACCTGGATACAATCTAGAGATCAGCCTTCACCAGAACAGTGTTTAACCTCCAACCCACTGGGAAGGGAAAAGCACAATTTGCACTGAAGTTTGCTGTCTTAAGACTGTTGGCCTCTGCTCTGCTCTCACACCCTAATTAGTGTTCATTAGGGTTTATCTTAGATGCCTTACAATAAACTCACCTTCAAAAGGTGGGTTGAACAGAGCAATGACACTGAGTTACCGTGTGGGATGCTTGTGAAACTCCCTCGCTCCCAGAGCATCCTGTAGCTGGTTTTTGGTTTCCAGGGGTGTTTCAGGGTCACTTGCAGCCAAGGGACACTCAATTATGAATTCCCCTCACTATACTGAGCTACACCTGAAAGCTGCATTCCAGTAATTGTTAAATGAGGAGAGACCTCTGAGATTAAATATTCCTCTTTTGCCAGTACCGTAATTTCACTTAGCAGACATGCTGATGCAAATTTTCATTCCCAATTCATTTATATACATAAACTTTCTCATTCATTCTTATATATATATATATATATCTTTAAATCTGTCAAAGCAGGATTAACTTTAAGCAAGCCAGGACCATTTCACAAATGCTGCCTTAATAAAATTGCTCCATTAGATCCTAATTGAAAGATCTTTCTAGATCTGCTTCAAACCTCTGCCTAGTAAGCTATAGTTCAACCATTCTCCTGAAGACAATACAGAGAACTTCTCCAAAAATTACTTCTTATTACAAGTGCTGAAGTTTTAAAACCTTTAGGCTAGGAGTGGATGTTGTCTCTGAATTCTCCTCACTTTTAGCATTGATTTATGGCAACATTAGTCCACAGTGCATCACCCCACCGAGCACAGCACCTCAGGAACAACACTGTACCCTGCTAGAAAGCCAAGTTTGTCTCAGTCTTCATCAGAAGTTTTAAAACTAAATATACCCCATATGCTTCAAAGCAAAACTGAAGGTTCAAGTGAAGACTTCTGTATGCTGTGGTTTTATTCCAAGTACTCCTCTTTGGTGAGGTCAAGGTGGCAGAGTTCTGCTACTGTTACAAAGAAAAAAAATAAATCGATCGATCTCAGAGTCATTCACCACACAGATCTTCCCTTTTTCTCCTCTATTTTCTCTTAAAACAGACTGAAAACTCCTTGCATTGGTCCAGTTACATGCAAAATAAATGTTAACTTCTCCTGCTGAATCTTTTTTCCATAATAGAGCACAGACTATATTAGAACATCACCTGCTCTGATCCTCCTTCCTTGAACTCTTCAAAAGCATGTCAGGCTTAAAATAACAGAACAGCACAGATATTCTGTTTGCAGTTTGGGCAAAAACTGTTTGATGTTAAGAATCTATTTTTCTAAGAGAAACAGTGGGATCCACCCCCTCCCATGAATATTGCCAGATTTAAGGATAAGAGTTTTCATTTGGAAAGAATCCCACTTGCTGTATTTATAAAGAGGTCTGGGCAAAAATGGTCTGGTAAGATTTACATAATGCTCTCTACTAAGTTATCTAAGAAAGAGATCTCTAAATAAACAGAGAAGGAACACCATGAAGTGAAAAGGAACGTGGAAAAAGAAGACAACAAGAAACAGCATTTTGATAGACAGGATGGAGATAATCTTGGGAGAAAATGAAGTACATATTGCTTTTTTTCCTGTACAGACATTGAAAGCAACTCAGTAACATTGTGATTGGAAGTGATAAAAGCTGCAAAGCTTTGAAGGCCACTAGAAGCAGTAATAAATGGCTCACTTTATAAAACTAAATGTTTGCAATATTACATACAGAATAAAGAACCACCTCTGCTACTGCATTTCTTAAACGGAGAGCAAGACAAGAATACAACACTCTAACCAAGAGGGCCAAGGTGTCAACTGATAAATATTTTAGTAGTTTTAAAAGGCCCACAAAGGCCATTTCTGGACACCAGAAATCTCCTGTGGTCACACGGCCAAGCTGAGCTGACACTTCTCAGCAGCCCCTCCCAAACACTTCAGCTACTCAGCCTTTCCCATCAGTTAGTCAAAGACACCAGAGGTGTAAAGTAGCTCAGAAAAGAGAGGTGTTACCCACAAAACTGCTCTTCTTACAGCACAGGAGTTTTGCCAGATCATGTGAGTTTTGGTGAAGAGGATTGAACTAACCTAAGATCAGTCCTGGTACTCACAAGCTGTTCTCCAGCGTGGAAAGCATTTCCTTTCACTCTAAGTTGCTTATGGCCTGGATTAGCAGCATTTCCTCACTCTCCCTGTTCCACTCCGTGATCCCAAATCCTGCACTGGGCAGCAGTGTGGGGTTCTTTAGTGGAACAAAGTGTGAAGTTAAGGCTTAAGAGAATGCAAAATTCAGAAAGAAAACCAAAAGGTTTTGCTAAATATGCCACAACAGTATCCAGAGGCTCAAAACCAACCTAACATCTGGTCATTACAACAGCCTGCATTCAGGAATATTCCCAAGCTCCAAGAGGTAACTGGGTGGAAAGGGTGAGAAAAAGAGGGAAAGAGACAGCATTTTAGCTTTTATGAGAGTTTGAAGGGTAAAAATCCTCACACTTCCCCCAAATCTAGTGAGTTCACATAAATTTCTATACCTGCTTCTCAACCCCAAAATATTCAGACCTGTAAAAATGTGTAGCAGCTCAGAGTATATTTACTACCTCCATGGGAAAGATTTCACATCTGTCAGGCTGTACATCAGTTCTCCATCTGCAGCATGTGCTGCATCTCCCAGTTCTGTACCAGACACACACCTACAGCTGCCAGATCACTGAAGTCCTGGAGTGCCTTTTGTGCTATGCACAATTACACAAAGTATTTGAGAGTGGAGAGGAGATGCTCTGACTCAGCACAGAAACTGTTTTTTCCCAAGTACTTAAAATGTTATATAAACAGGAAGTCAATTAGGTATCAGGAAATTCCAGAGCCTCTAGCTCAAAGAAAGCCTAGATTAAAGGATACAATTTACATGTCCTAAGGCAAAGGTCTGCCACAGGGAATACCTTAGTCTCAATTTCCTCAACTGTAACTTGGGGGAAAACTATCTGATGTGGAGAGATAGAGCACTCCAGTCACCTTTTTAAGAGGAAAGAAGACAAATCAAAAAGGGCCTGTGCAATCACTTGGTCCTGTCAGGAAGTGAACCAACCTGGGGAAAACTCAGTGCTTTACTACAAACCCTACTCCATCAATCACTGCTTTATACCAGACCTAACAAATTGTGGAGTAAATTGTAAAATGCTCCTGCCTCAAACCTAAACCCAAAGTAATCTGCTTGAGGTGATGTTACAATTAAATTCTGTGTGTGATCATCATCTCAGTCCAGGTAATTTCAAAGTGTATCAATGTTTCCACTGATTGCTTTAAGACTGCTGACACATGGGGGAGGAAAAAATACCCAACACAACACAATCCAACAAACAACCCAGCACACCTCGTACAAATTGTGGTGAGGCACACAACAGCAAACACAGGTTCAGACATGCAATTTATGAGCTGCTCCCTCTCCCTCCCCCCCAAAATAAACATTTCAGAACTGAAAACATGGATGGGGAAACACTTATGTTAGTGATGGTTGACAACAGACATGATACTAGTTCAGTAACCTAATAATAATCAACAATAATCTAATTTACGAGTGACTCGAGTCACTCATTTTATCCATAACTTATTAATCACGACGTAAAACCAGTATTACAAAGCTTTTCCCTTTCTCATTCCTCCAAAACTACCACATGAGCGAAAGGGAAATCCCTTGAACAGATCTCTTCCTTCTAAGTTTTGCCCATTATGTACCTCCAAAGCCAAGGCTGTCTTGTCGTAGGCATTAGGGACTCGCTTCTGGATAACCCGGGCATAAATAGGGCCATTCTGAAGGTTAGGGAGCGGAGTGTTGATGCTGGGCTGGGCATAGGGCCCTGGCTCCGGCCCACCCAGTGGTTGTGGGTGGGAACTATCCTGGTTACCTCCAATCAGAGTGGGGACTGAAGCAGAGGAAGGTCTATACTTCTCGACGTAAGGAACGGGTATCATTCCCCTCTTCCCTTCGCTGTCTTCTGCGTTCCACCACTGCTCTTCAGGTTTATCCCGGATTCTCAGTATGTCTCCTTTCTTAAAGGGGAGGTCTTCCTCATCATTGCCATTAAAGTCAAAGAGAGCTCGCACATACTCGGCCTCCTCCTGCCTGAGGATAACCCCGCTACTCTGCCTCGAGCGCGAAACGGGTTCTATCAAAGTTGTAGTGTCCAAATAGTGTATTTTGTAGAATTCCAGTAAAGATGGCAAAGAATCAAACTCTTGGTCACCTATTCGAAATCTGGTGGGATTCGACCCTGAAAAGAGAAGGCAACATGTCAAAAAGAGCATTAAAACTATAAATCAAACATTTGAGAAGATTAATATATTTAAACAGAAGTATTTCAACACCAAATTTGATCACTTTGACATCATATTCAGCTTTTCTAAGCATTTTCTATCAAAGGCAGCACTATCATGATAATGAGTACAGTTTTTTTTTTTAAAGATTTTGGCAAGGAAGGAAAATAGAAATTCTTTGGCACTGCCAAACTTCCCGAATTAGGATAAAAATATCTTGGTTTCTTTCAATGTTATATGGACCCAAGAGATGAAAATGATCAGTACATCAGAGTTTCTCAGGAGCCTGTACAACTCTACTGTTTTATACTCTAAATATAGGAGGTAAATTTTGGTACCATTTCAAGGAAATTTTTTTAAACTCTCTCCTGCTGTTCAGATGTATTTCCAAAGAACAACACTGCAATAATGGTTATTTACCCGTTGTAACATCTTGGGTTAAAGGCATGGACACTACAGAAAATTGCTTTGCACAGCAGCAAACAAGTGATGTCAATGAGCAAATGAAGTTATTTTTCATTTTGATAAAAGGTACCAGTAAAGAAAATTATCTCAATTCTATGCAATGCAAAGCAACAATATATATTTTCATAGCAGGTATGACTCAGCCTTTTAATCTCAAATCTTGTAGCTTCTTTGCCACATTTGTCAGATGGAGCTTAAGCTATAAATTCAAACCTCAAATACATTGGAATACAGACGATGTTCACGTTCAAGCTATTACAAGCATCAAAGTACAGAATATCCGTTTCTAATCTGTGTGCTGTGCTTTTTTTTGCCATTTTATGTTCTTCAGGCTCAGCTGGGGAAAAACACACACATGATATTCTATTTCCACCATGTCCCGTGCAATCAGTTATGGGAAGAACTGGGGAATGCTGGGGGAAGGGAATGCAGATGAAAAGATTTATACTGTAATGAGTAACTCTTTTAGCAAGAGAGATGCTTACTTTGCAAGTCTGTTTTCTCTGCAGGGAATATCTAACAGTCCCAAGCCTTAGCTCTGGAGTACAAAGCTAGCAGAATCCTTCAAGCTGTCACTAATCCAAAACTCCCTGCAAAGTAGCACTGTCAGCATGGAAAGCCAGTGTTACAAGTTCTTTCAGGAGAGCAAAAAGGGGTTCTAATAGAGAAAAAGGCAGATTCAATAAGATAAACACAAACACCCAAGAACTGAGTTCTGAAATATCCTGAAAGAACAGGAGCATTAGTGGAGCTGGTTAAAGGAAATTCGAAGGAGCAGAACTAAGTAATTGGAAAATGCACTTTTGCACGCTTTAACAGCCCTGAAAGGCTCCAAAAGAAATGAATACAAACACAGTGAGCCAAAACCCAAAAGCAATAACCTCGAAAAACTGCAAAAACACCCCTGAAAACTGGCATCACCAAGAGATAAAGGAAGTTAATGTAATTATCAGTGAGAAAGGCAAACCCAGCATGGGAAGAGAATTAAGAGTCCATCATATTCTCCCAAAGTGTAGTGCTGAGAGGATGCAAAACCCCCTCAATTTTTGTTGCTGAGATGTAACTGACAGCTCTAGACTTGGCCAGAACCCTGGAATTTCATCCCAGTGGCATTGTCAGCTCTGTGGGCTCACAGGAGATGAATTCTGGCTGGACAGGCAGCATGCCTACACCACTTCAGAACAGCTCACTGTAAAATGGGATCTGGGAATGCTGCACTTCCATTAGAGTTAGAAGAGAAACCAAGTGGGAAATACATCAGCTTTCAGACCAACCTGGTGACAGAAACACGAGCAAATATCTAGCACTATTTTAGCTGTGAACCATTAAGGATCAAGCCTTGACATTTGAGTAAAAAGTCATGGGAACTTCAAGAGCAGGGCATCAAAGTTCTTTGCAGCCATATGGAGAAGACTGATCTCAAGGAAATTCACTGACATGGAACTTATTTCACATGACAGAAATAGCCTGAAACACCAATTCACCTCAGTGAAACCTGCTACAAGCTGACTCAGCCAGGGGGCTGAGCTCTGTCTCAGCAATGTAGGAATTCACAGAAAAATCTTCACAGGTCACAGGGAATGAGCAGTTCATCAGTAACATTCCTCAGCCTGGTCAATCTTCACCAGGATGAACAAGGCATTTTGTGGGGTTTTTTTGTTGTTTTTTTTTTTTTCCCTTTGGAACACGTTCACCCTCTTGAATTAATGCACAACAGCCTGAGGGACTTGCCAAGTGTACCTGAATACAAGTTGGACTTTAAGAAGAAAAGTCCTCTGGAACATTATGTACAGGGAAGGAGTGACAGAAATCACTGTACTGTATCCTGGAAAATCAGATCCTGAGAGGTGTTTTGCACAGCTGAACAACAGCCAGAGGACACAGATCCTCCAAATTCTGGGATCAGAAAGATCAGTGCACTCCTTGAAGGGACAGAGGGAAAAGCATCAGAAAGGAGAGATGTTACTCTCACAAGGACCACACTGCCAGAAACCCACGTGCATTTCTGATGCTTTTCTTTTAAAAAAAAATTTAAGGCAGCTACAGAAATCTGAGAAGATCTAGAACAAGAAATCTACAAACTTAATCTAAATTAATCATCAATTAATATAAAGGCAGCAACCTCATAATTGTCTGGAGAACTTAAATAGAAGACTCCAAAAATTTAGCTAAAACAGGCATAAAAAGGACAACACAGTTCAAAGTCACAGTTGGTAAAATGCAGATTGGAAATAAAATACAACTCCACCTTCCCAAGCAAGTAGAAAACTTTCCATCAGTTTAAGTCTTTTGTGGATACTCTTGTTCAGCTACAATGAATTAAGTGATGCTCACATGCAGTGGAGAAATTATTCCACTCCCTACAAGCTCCCAAGTTTTGTCATTCCCCAGGACAATGAAATTCAAAGATTAACAGATTTTAGGCTCAGAGGAATTCTTCAGCCTCTTGTTCGAACTGCAACACTGCTCATACCTGCAGGCCAATGGAATAATTCAGGCAATATCTAATACAAGAAAAAGTTTCAGCAACAAGGTGAGTGGGGTTTTCTTGGGAATAAGAGCAGTTTTCCTTCGTGATCTTGGGATTTCTCTTGAAGGCACAAGTCTGAGCAGCACAGTGTGCACATCTTCTGAGGGCTCCCAGGAAGAGCACAAGCATGGAAAGGTGAGTCCAGATCCTGGAGGAACTTTAGTCACTTCCTGTGAAAGCTGGGACACTTGACTACTGGAAATTCACTTTCTGCAGCCTGGCACAGCTGAAGAAGAGCCGCTCAGGGAGTACCTCCACCACCAGCTCAGCTGAGCAAGACTAGCTTTTTGAATGAGAAGCACAAAGGGCTGAGTATTCTCTTTCTTCCTTACTCCACCTCCACTAACCTAACTCCAGCCATCTCAGGATGCCACAAAACCCCAGCTCTCCAAAAGGTGAGGAAAGAGTTAAAATCCAAAGAGTCCCACAATTGAAGAAAGTTTCAAACCTGGCTCATATCAGTTCTCTGTTTATGATGCACATTCCCTCCTGTCACAACCCTCTGACACTGTGCTGCCTTTGTGTCAGTCTGGGAACAAGTGCTTGTATATGTTTTCAATATTGTACAGATGCTGGGGAATTAGAGCTATAAACCATCCAATATTCTACTGACTGGGCAGGTGGTGAAACCAGAGAGCAAGTTCTCACTTTCTCAGACATCTCAGCGTGTTTGTATTTCTCTCTTCACTCCAATTTTTAGTGTCAATAGGGAGTCTTCTCTTTATTCCCAAGCTTTTGGAAAGCTTTTCCTTCACAGAAATTCAGGTCTTTATTTTTGCATCTAGTTTTATTCTGTAAGGGCAGCTCCCTTTCCCAATTCAGAGTGTGTTTAGGGCCTTGTCACTAGTCTTATCACACAGGGCACCAGTAAGATACCCAGTGATGTAAGCCACTTCCTCCTGGAGCATATGGGAACTGGGCTCTGAAGGCACCAGATTCCATCCCTTGCGCTTCCCCCACCCCATAGGGACCTTTTATCCTAGTTCTCAACACTGAGAACCCACACTGAGCAGAACAAATAAATCCCATGAACACCCTATAAAAACATAAAACTCTGTTGAGTGGAAGAGCTCTGAGCACACCAGGAAAATATCCACTCAGGAGTTACAGACTCATTTCTTCATATCATCAGACGATAAGAGCAGATGTCTAATACGGGCACTTTCTAAAGCTGTAATTAGTTTGCATTCAAATATATTTTGATCTCAGTATAAAAATGACAAAAAAACCCACCCCAGGCATCAGAGTTAAACTACTCTGCTCACACATCCCTAAAGCCACTTCATCCAGAGCTGAGTGTGGGTATCATTCTGTAAGGATTCTATGCTTGCAGGAAGTTCAGTCACAACGGAAGAGATTTAGAAGTATTACAGTCAGAATCATGTTCTCAAAGCTCATAAATGGTGAAAACATCAATTTCTGCATTTTATCTGTCATATTTGCCTACTTCAGACAGATAAATTTAATAACATTATAAGGCCTCTGTCTTTATAATGCTGCACTCTCAAGAGAGAGCATTTCTATCTTTAGGTATTTCAGGCATTTTTTAGTGCATATCACACATTTTTACCCCAAGCCCCCATGTCAAATTGCAAACACATGATATATTTAATATTTCCTCTGCTGTCTATCCCCATGCTAATGCCAGCATGGAGCACTTTATCTTGTTTGGGATTTCTTTAGCCATAACTGTGATACTTCATCACAAATGATCCATTTCCACTGAAAACAGAATGTTTTTCTTTCCCACAATTCAGTGATTTATCCTGTTTTTTTGCACATCCTTAAAACATTCCAGGAAGACATAAAAAGTTCTGTTCCATTTTTTTTCTTGGTTACTCTGACAAATCACCTGCAAGAAGTTAAAAACTGCAGCATCAGTCAAAAGGTCAATTTAACAAAGAGTTTGCAAATTTACTTTATACTTTAGAAATCAAAGAAAGTATCATGGTTTTGTGACATTGTGATTTTTAGGGAAGCCAAAGCTCCTCATCTCATTCATTCTGTGCTGAGGCTTCCCTATCCCTGAGAGCAGGCAGGAACTTCACAGACACTGAGCCCAACAAAAATCAACCCAAGAACCCAACCTGGAACATTCAAATTTCCCAGAGACCTGTGCATTTGCCAAACAATAAATTGATTAAAAAATTAAGTGATTTTGTTTTTCCTAATGTTTTAGCTTGGCCACAATAAACAAGCAGGACAATTTGCAAACATTTAACTCTTTTTACTGCATTAACTTCCCCACCCAAACACAAAATCATCTTCAATGTTCTACTAATGTTTTCACCTCCCTTCCCCTGCAGAACAACCTCCCACTTATTTTTTTCTGAAAGAGCACCTTAATTACACTTGAAGTATAATTGAATATACACCTCCCCAGCACCTTCTTTGGCTGGAGTGTGAAGACAGCAGTATCAGCATGGAGGCATGACTTAATTAAAATTACTAAAATCAGCGTGGGAGTGTCTGTAGTGCAGGAGTGATGCATCACCCCTCCCCAGAACATCCAGGGGACAAATAAAAAGGAGACCAACCAAAACATAATTATAGTTTCTCAGATATATTAAGCCTCCTGTGCCACCAGCTTACACAGCTACTCTTTTAAAACAGAAAAGAATTACAAGGTACTTCATGATTTTAACCATAGCCAACCCACAGAATGCCACAAAAAGTTACCGAGCTTAGGATGTAACACAAGAAAAAAGTCAGGATGGCTGTACTGAAGTGATGCCACCGTTTTTCCAGGGATGAGTCGCTCCCCAAAAAACAACTGCCCAGAAGTGACAGACACTCATGACCCACTGTTTTTTACCGTCTTTAAAATCCAATTAGGTTGGATTCACAACAAACCATGCTGGTGACTGACTCTGCTCTACACAGCACCAGCCATCCTTGCCAGCAATTACAGCACCAAACCTCTGCCTGCACACACATGAAACAACAGGGAACCCACCACATTCCAACACCCCACAGCAGCAATAACTTCCACTTCCAGTTGAAGTCAGCCACCTTTAACTTCTACCCGTGGAGCTCTGTAACTTGAGTGCACTGTGCAGCTCCAGGAGATTCCTGGGATAAACAGGATGAATCGAGACTTTCCCCATTTTTCCAATCTGAAATGCTTCCCCTGTATGACTGTGCAAACCTAATGGCACTAATTTTGCTTTCTCTCAGATTATCTCCTTAGTCAACCACGCTGTGCAGAGACTGAAAAATAAAACAAATCTTGTTACATCTTTGCAATACTGGTCTCTTATTCCACCCATAGACCTACACAAGAGTGTCTCTGCCTACTTTCTGCCAAGTAAGTTCACCAAATCTCTTATTACACAGGTTTACTATAATTAAAAATTATCTAGTGGCTCCTTGCTGAGATGCCAATCACACATCCACATCATTTTGCAAGGATTAATATCCAAACTCGAGCAGTTCCAGCACCAACTTCACCAATTCCCACAGGAGGGACACCACTGCCTTTGGACTGCACGTTCTGCCACATCCAAGGGTTCTGCACTGCTGGGGTTTAACTGGACTAAACAGCAAAAATGCTGCTTCTCACAGACCTTCTGCCTCTGGCACAATCAGCACCTTCTGCTCTTGAAGTGTTACACTTAAACATGTTGTTTTCATTATTACAGGTTTAGTTGATGAGAAATAACATCAAACTTCTCCTTTCAAAGGGAAAGAAACTGAACTTCACATCTGATTTAAAGAAACCATTGCCTTTACATCCTGAAGAGTTCCCACCACACCAACTCCCACTCGAACTCAGCCTCCCTGATAACGCAAAACTGCCTTGTCAAAAGTCAGACTTTGGGGATGACATTTCCACAGAACCATCTCGCGGCTGAGATGACACAGAAAATCTGTGAATTATCGCTAAGGGGGTTAGGGAAACAAAGAGGCGCGAGACTGGAACTGCAGGATGCCCAGCTCCAGGACGCTGAATTTCATGTGGCACAGGACGGCAGGTGCGGACAGACGGCTCTGCTCGGGCAGCGGCCCCAGCTCCGGAACACGGCTTAATTCCACCACAAAGCGCTCCACGCCTGCAAACACCGCCCGGGCGCCCAGCAGAGCCGCCCGGCTGCCCTGCCCGGGGCTGCGGGCACCGCCAGCCCTGGGGGTCACTCACCCGGGGCCCCGGGGCCCTCGCCGCCGGCCCGCCGGGCTCCCGCCGGCCCCAGGCTGTTGACGATGTAGTGCGAGACGCGGGAGCTCTCGGACACCGACAGCACGAAGTCGCCGGGGATGGTGCCCGAGTCGCGCACCAGGAAGGTGCCGTGGCGCTGCCCCTGCAGCAGCGACACGGCCTCAGCGCGGCTCAGCCGCCCCCAGTACCAGCTCGCCCGGTCCTCGGAGTCGAACTGCCCGGCCATGGGGGCCGCGCTCCTCCCCCGCCCGCGGCCGCCGCCGCCCGCGGAGCCGCTCAAAATGGCGGCCCCGGCCCTGACCTCACCTACCGGACGTGACCGCACGCGGGGAGGCGTGACGTCATCTCTCCGCGCGGGCGGGGGGGGGTGTCGGTGTGAGGGCGGGCTGTGAGAGGGAGGCGCGAACGCGCTGTGGGGGTTCGGAACGGCGGGAACAGCCGCTGACTCGCGGCATCGATCGGCCTGGGAAGCACCGCTGAAATCATTGAGTCCGACCTGTGATCGAACACCACCTTGTTAACCAGATCAGAGTGTCGCGTCCGGTCGTTTCTTGAACACCTCCAAGCACAGTGACTCTGCCACATCCCTGGGCAGCCCGTTCCAATGTCTAATGACCTTTCCTGGGAAGACATTCTTCCTGATGTGCAGCCTAAATCTCCCCTGACACCGCTTGAGGCCGTTTCGCCTTGTCCTGTCCCTTGTTCCCTGGGAGCAGAGCCCGACCCCCACCTGGCTCTAACTTCCTTTCCAACAGTTGTAGAGAGCCAGAAAGTCCCCCCTCCTTTTCTCCAGGCTCAGCCCTCCTGGCTCCCTCAGCTTTTCCTGATGCTCCAGATCCTTCCCCAGCTCTGTTCCCTCCTCTGGTCATGCTCCAGCCCTTCGATGTCCTTCCTGAATTGAGGAGTCCAGAACTGGACACAGTGCTCAAATGTGGCCTTACCTATGCCCAGCACAGGGGGATCCACAGGGGGACAATCCCGTCCCTGGCCCTGCTGCCACACCATTCCTTTCCTGAGGAGGCTACAAAGATGGGGAAGGGTCTGGAGAGAAAGCCTTATGAGAATGGACTGAGGTCACTTGGTTTGTTCAGCCTGGAGGAGACTGAGGTCAGACCTCATTGTGGTCTTCAACATCCTCCTGAGGGGCAGCACCAACCTCTGCTCTGTGTACAGCGACAGGACCCAAGGGAAGAGCAGGAGCTGTGTCAGGGGAGGTTTAGGTTGGATATCAGGGAAAGATTCACCCCAGAGGGTGCTGGGGCTCTGCCCAGGCTCTCCAGGGAATGGGCACGGCCCCAAGGCTGCCAGAGTTCCAGGAGAATTTGGACACTCTCAGGGATGCACAGGGTGGGATTGTTGGGGTGTCTGTGCAGGGCCAGGAGTTGGCCTGGATGCTCCTGGTGGGTCCCTCCAGCTCAGGATATTCTGTGATTCTGTACATTAAAAGCTGCTGCTCGCTGTGTTTTCCTTCAGGGCTTTGCCAGCAGCTTCTGTCCTCATCCTCCCTGCCAGCCACATATTCCCACCCCACAGCTGTGCCAGCACAGCTGCTTTTCATGGGACTACACACTGAATTGGGCCAACGAGCTGTTCTGGGTTAAAAATAGCCCTGTGAAACAAAAAGTTTCATTTTATTCAGGGCAGTTCACTGACTGAATTACCACAGAGGTCTGCAACAGGGAAGAGCTTAAGTTCCACTGGTGCCACAGAGGAACCATGTGTGTGTAGACATGCACAAATTAAGAATTATATCTGTAAGAAACAAAGCAATATTTACCACTTCTAGATCGTTCTTCAAGATCTCTTACATCCCAGAGTAATATCTGCCAATGTGTGTAGAATTCTGCTCCAGCTCTGCTCAGTTCTGTGTGCTTTTTTCCAGGAAGGAATGTGCTTTTTCAACTGTGTGGTCTCCCTGTGGCAGCACTTGCATAAACAATGTTAGAGCACAGCTGTCCCTGACTGTGAGGGTGCTGGGCTCCTCCCTGCCTCCCAATATCCTGGTTTTTTGTAGGGCCCTGTAGCTGTCTCCTGGATGGGACTCTGGCATTCTGTCAGGTAACCAGGGTTGTACTAACCTCCACAATATCCCAGTGAGAAAATATTCCATCTTACAGGTGGGGAGCCTGTGGTTGATCAAATCCATAAGAAAACTCCAGGTGCTTGATTTCAGCCTCACAAATGAACATCCTTCCTCTGCCGATGCTGTTCTCTCCCCAGGTGGACTGGAGTGAGCCATAATCCATTTGGAAGCCAGTCCCAGTTTCCGTGGTGATGTGTGGGCTTTGCTGCCCAGCTGCAGGAATAGCACACACACTTCCATGGGTTTTTCACAGGTTTGAAAAGCTGCAGATCCTTGTTGAGAGCCCAGGACGGCAGGAGAGTTAAATCATATCCGTAGGAACACGTGTCCGTTCTGTTCAGCGTTCACAGACCTCAAACAAACAAACAAACAAATCAACCAACTAATCAACCTAACTTTGTTAGGGCAAATGGAAGGGACCTCCTGACTCTTGCCAGACCATCGCAAAAAAGTCTCCTTTTTTGAGGGCCCACAGACTGTTCTTTTTTCCCCTCCCTTCCCGGTCCCTATCTCCTGTTTTCAGCCGATCCCAAAACTGCAGGAGTTGGTGTTTTCCCTCAGGTTTTGGTTTTGGTTTTTCGCTCACGTTGGGACTTCTGTTGCACGAGCTCCCTCTGGTGGTCACAGCTGGGAAACCAATAACGCTCCTGCCCTAAATGGCTCCCGTGGGTGTTTTTATGCTGGAATGATTTCTTAGGATCATGGAATAGTTTGGGTTGGAAGGGACCTCGTAGATCATCCAGGTCCAACCCGCAGCCGTGGACAGGGACACCTTCCACTAGGGCAGGTTGTTGAGAGCTCCATCCAACCTGGCCTTGATCAGGTTATCCACAGCTTCCTTCTACAGCCTGTCTTGGTTCAGGGTTCTTTCTCACCTCTATTATTTGTAAAAGCCTTTCCTTACTTGGCATTTCTGGTAATGACTGCTAGCCCTTCCCAAATTTCTTTTTCCTCCCCTGTTTAAACGCTGCATCCCTCAGTAGTTTGTTACCCTTGACCCATCCCTGCTGCACAGTGGTACAATAAGGCAGAGGCCTTCTGCCCAAACCTGCTTCCTACAGGTTTGAAAACAACTAACATTTTAAGAGTTCAAGTGATCTTTCACAGTCAGAAGGATTGCAGAGAGGAATGTGAAAGAGAAACAAAGCTCTGGGACACAGTCTCAGAAGAATAAAACTAAATCAGCTTGAAATGCTCAAGAATTCACTGTTAATTACAAGATCCTGAAATGAATTACAAAATATTGGGAAAACTTTCTGTTCACCCACCTGGTAGTAAGAAGCCCTCCTGGTACCCAGGTTTTGTTTCCCTCTCCTGATTTTATTGTCCCTACCAGTTTGCCAGAGATTGTTTTTCCTAAGAAACTCTAAAATGTTGGCAGTGTACCTAAAGCCACAGTCAAACAGTAGAAAGTTTCTTGCTGAGTTCAGTGAGTGAACCTTGAAAAGGTGCCAAGTATGGAGGGCTGTAGTACAGCAATGTTCTGCCCAAGGTGACATCCAAGGGACGTTAAAACAAAATCAGGAAACACCTGGGTTAGCCCAAGGTTCATCTGGTGACAGCAGTGCAAGGTGACCTGGTGTCCCATAACCCTGACCCAAGTGCTCCTTGAAGGGTTTGGCTTTTTCAAGCTGGTCTAGGTCACATGGCAATACTGTGTCCTACTTGGAAAACTAAAACTAAAGGAGAAGTTCCATCTCTTGGTTTGTTTTCCCCATGACCTGAAGAAACAGCATTTCTTCCACAAAAATGTTTCCTCTTGCAATTAGTTCAGGCTCAGCTGCTTGCAGCAGGTGCCTGTGTCCTGTTTATTCCTTTTTTTCATCTCATGTGACTGGAACCTGGCTTCACACCTGGCTTGGAAGTGTCACCTGTATCAGAAGTTCCTGCCAGGTGCTGCTGTGGGATGTCAGCACCAAATGTAGCACTTTTGGTGAGCAGTGACATGAGCCATTGTGTAATGAGCTCTGTCTGAAGACTTGAGAACAAATAATCTTGGAATGAGTGATGGGTAGAATGAACTCTTGATCCCACTGGATTTTGTGTAAGGGGAGGAGCCTTTATGCTTCCATCTGGGAAATGTCTTTGTGACAAAGTCTAAATTTGAATTTTGCTGGAAAGTAGCATCAGTTCAGAGGGAAAGTGATGTGTCACAGGGGGTGGACTGGAGAGGCTTTATTTGTAAGGTGCAGAAATGAGGCGTGAGCTGGAGGGAAGGATCCTGCAGCTGGAGAAGTAATAGGATTCTTAGTGGTGTGATGATACCACACAATGACAATGGGATGTGGCTGTGTAGCCTGGCAGTTGTGGTTGTGAAATAACGATGCCAAGGCAGGAGCAACTCCTCAGCTAGAACCGGGCTCTGGTCTGCTGTGTGTGAGGGAATGGCACTGATTAGTGTAATTAGGGGAATGAAGAACTTTTCTCATGGGGACTGGTGAAAGCATGTGGTTTATTTAGGCCAAGAGGAGCAAAGGCTGCTCTCCTGGAACAACCTGAACACCTTGGGACAAGGGGCCAAAAAGAATAACTGAGCCTTAGAACAATGGGACACAATACTGTGAGTTCAGATAGTTTAAAACCCCCTTTTTTTGGAAGGACTTAAGTTCTGTGTTTGTCCGTTCTCCGAGTGCCTTTCCCCGGGGCCGGGGGTACGAGAGGACACGGCGGGGCCGCCCTTCGCCCGCTATAGCCGCGCTCTGCCCGGTTTCTCTCGGCGTTCTTTCCACGCTGAGCCCTTGGGCCCTGAAGCGGCTCCGTCCGGCCCGGGATGTGCCGGGCTGGGGGTGCGCTGGGCTCGGTGAACGGCGGGCTCAGGGAGGTTCAGGGGTGCTTTGGATTCGCGGTGCGCTGGGCTCAGGGGGTCCGCCGGGTCTCGGGGTTGCGTTGGATTCGGGGTGCGCCGACTCTCGGGGGTGCGTTGGTTTCGCGTTCCGTTGGGCTCCGGGTGCGTTGGGCTCCGGGGGTGCACCGGGTCTCGGGGGTGCGTTGGATTCGGGGTGCTCCGGGCTCCGGGAGTCCGCTGGCTCTCGGGGTTCGCTCGGTCTCGGGGGCTGTGGCGGGTCACAGCGTGCTGCGGGCGGCGCCCGGAGCCGCTGCGCTCCGCCCGCCCGGCGCTCCTGGCCGCTCTCCGCGCTCGGAGCCGCCCCGCCGCTCTGTGCCGCGCCGCGCTCGTCTCGCTGGCCGCGCTGGGCGGGCCTGGCGGAGCCATGGCGGCCGTGCGGGGCCTGCGGATCTCGGTGAAGGCGGAGGCGACCGCGACCGCGGCGGAGCCGCGCGGCGCCGAGCCCGAGCCCATGGAGGTGGAAGAGGGAGAGCTGGAGACCATCCCTGTGAGGCGCTCGCTGCGGGAGCTCATCCCGGTGAGGGCCGAGAGATGTGGGCGAGGAGGGGCTGGGTGCGGCGGTTGGGGGTGTCTGAGCGCCCTGTGAGGGCTTTTGGGGGGCGTCCTTGGGAAGAGCGGGGATGTGGGAGCGAGGATATGAGGGGACTCGGGGGCGAGTCCTAAGGAAGCGGGCGGGATGTGCTTGGGAAGGAATGGAATAAAGGAGGCGGTGGAGAACAGGATTTGGGGTGGGTGGGAGAGTGTACAGGGAATACCTGGAGCAGGGAATACCTGGAGCAGTTTCAGTGTAACAAGTGAGATTTGTTGCGATCGCGGGGATAGCGGAGCTGGGAGTGTGCGCTCTGATGAGCGGGGCTTGAGGGTTTCCTTCCCGAGGTTTTTCGGCCCTTTTTCACTCTCGCTGATTGTTTCTGTACAAGTTTCAGTAGGATTAGGTTTAACAACTAAAAATGGGTCGCAGTTCTGAAATCCTAAGTAGTCTTTTGCTCAAAAAAGTTGGGTGAAAATTGCTTTGGAAGCTAATCTTTAATTAGCTGGTCTACCAGCGTGCTTGTGCTTCTACCCAACATGTGGCCTGAGAGACAGCACCGTGCTGTACTTCCTTGTGCTCCGTGAGTCAACCTCAGACGGTGGGAGGTTTCAGCTTTAAAAATCATGTTTATTTTGCTTTTCTTTTTCTAGTAACTCTGACCATTTGGCAGCATTAGAGGAACTTTGGCGCTGTTACTAAGAAAAGCGGTTGGATTTTGTGTGTTCTTTGGTCTTTCTAAACTGAGACTAATCTACTTCTAGAAATGGTCCTTTAGCCAGAGTAATTATTGCAGCACAAGTGTAAAAAACACGTTTACTCCTAAAGAAAGCAAAAAGTGTTCTTCCAGCTCCAAAATTCTCCAAGCTGAGGGTGTCAGAATGAAGAGGTGCCATTTTACAGATGTAGACAATGGAAGACACAGAATCGAGTCATTGGTCCACTGGCTGTGGGGTTTAGACCCTCTCTGAATTCAGCAGTCTTGATTTATGGACAGGAAACTTGCAACTTTTTCCCCCCTCATTCTCCATTTTTACCCTCTCTCAGTATCCAAACAGTAGTGTATTACGTTGGTATTTGGAATTTGGGGTTGAAATAATGATAAGAATAAAAAGTTACTTGTTTCATTGTGGATGTGGCTTGGTGTTCTCACTTTCTGAGATTAAAAGCTGTGAACTGACATTTCAGTAGTCAGGTATCATTGTTAAATCTGCTCGTGTTTTACAAGGAAATTATACCCAAACCCAAAATTGTGGAAGTCTTACTTGGGAAAGATGTTTGATGACTTTCCCTGTATTGCTGCGAGAGTAATAGCTTGGCAGCACCTGATACAGAAACTAAATTCTGTAGAAGGGAAGTTTGGTTCAGTTGGTGTGCTTTTACTTTCACTTTCATCAGAGTGCCTTTCTGTCCAGGGATGTAGCTTGGATCAAGGAAAAGAGGATCTATTTCTTGTAGAAATAATCAAGTGGTTTGTTTTTTTTTTTCAGTGTAACAAGTGTGTTGCTTTCAGTGCTCATTGGGATTTCATCACCAATTTGCTTTGTTTCAGGACACCAGTAGGAGATATGAAAACAAAGCTGGAAGTTTCATCACTGGAATAGATGTAACCTCCAAGGTAATTTTTGTGCTGTGGCTCTTCAACATTTTGTCATTTTTGCCACTGGAGAGGTGGAACCATTTCATTTCTTTCTTCCCCAACATGTACAAAGGCTTAGCCTGGTGTTCAGACAGCTAGCATGAATCACAGTGCATGTTCCAAAGATCCAAGAACCTATAGTGTTTCCTAATAAAATCTGGAGAGCAAGGAGCTTCTCAGCCATTCCCAAAACTGCACAAGTTCCAGGCAGGCTGTTGCTTATGAGCTGCATAAGAGGAGCCTGAGTTGCCAGTCTAAAAAGTTCTCTGGAGCCAGCTCTCCAGTGTTAAATTCATGCTCAGAGAAACAAATTCACACTTTTGTATAAATTTAAAAAATGGAAAAAAACTGCATAATCTTCAAAGATGAATTCTGCCTGTGGTAGAAAGGCTTCTTTTAAAAGAGAGATTTTATTTAACATTTGTTAGTAAGGACTAGTTAATGTTCCTGTTCCATGATGGAGTCTGTGTTGTCCAGGACACCTTGTTTTCCATGCATCCTGATTCCTGTTGCTGGACCTACACAAAAACTGTTCTGTGGCACAGAAATATTTTGGTGAACTACTGCTACATTCTAAAACCTACGGCTCTCTCCAGAATTATTTAAAACATTAATATAAATAGTTGCTGTCTGGTAGATTTTAAGTATTCTCTGTGCAGTTTGTTGAGGGTGCTCCTGATTCCTGTTTGAGTGCATTGTTTTGCATTTTGCAGGAAGCAATTGAGAAGAAGGAGCAAAGAGCCAAACGCTTCCATTTTCGGGCTGAGGTGAATCTGGCCCAGAGGAACGTGGCCCTGGACCGGGACGTGATGAAGAAAGGTACGAGTTCATGCAGCAGTCAGGAGAAAAGATCCCTTTAGTTACTTCCTCACAGTGTCTTGAC
This sequence comes from Nicator chloris, assembly GCA_013400495.1. Taxonomy (NCBI): domain Eukaryota; kingdom Metazoa; phylum Chordata; class Aves; order Passeriformes; family Pycnonotidae; genus Nicator; species Nicator chloris. The sequence continues at coordinate 662,042 of WAAE01022211.1, forward strand.
TTGATTTGTCCTGCAATATTTCCTACATTCCCAGAGGTTTTGCCAGATTACTGCCCAAAGGAATCACGTTGGGTTTTTTCCACCTTTTCATTTGCACGTCATTATTTTTTAACCTACGTGATACTTGCCAGTTCACTCCTTGTTCTACCAACCCCAGCACAAAGACAACATATTCTGTGTGCCTTATTTACTACTGTTACATGCCCAAGATTCACCTTCTGGATCAGTGCTGCTTTAAGAATCTTTAAATGCTTTGTGAAAACCCTGGAGCACTGTGTGGGTACACGTGGAGGACTCTGTGTCCTGTGCACAGGGAGATCAGACTCTGTGCTGTACACACAGTGAAGCTGCACTGATGGCAAGCTGGAACAGAAGCCAGGAGATGTGTGCACAACAGATTGGTGCTTTTGGCACCCAGTTAGTTCTCCAGGCTTTTTTTCCAACTGGCAGCTTGGACCTGCTAAGCTGTGGCCTGGAACAGCTCCCCATCAGGTGATACAAGTGGAAGTGCTTTGTGCAGGGCCTTGTTTTGTTCTGGCTCTTTAGAGCTTAGTGATAGCACTTTGGCAGTGTTCAAAGAGAAAAAAAATGTTTTCCTGGCAGTTTGGTTGCTGTGTAGTCTCTGAATTTACCAGTGCTTGTAACCTCTTTTAATTCTCAATTTATTGAAGTTTTGCATTGTAGAAGAATTAATCAAGTTATGGTCTATGTCATGCTTCACTTCAATTAGTTCCTCTTTAGTTTGTTTGAAGTATTTGCTTTATAAACTCACGTGGTACTAACCTGAAAGCTTGGAATAAGTACCAGTTTTGTGTCTTTTCCTCTTTATAGCAATTCCTAAAGTAAGACTGGACACCATTTACATTTGTGGAGTGGATGAGATGAGTACCCAGGACATCTTTGCCTATTTCAAAGAGTATCCTCCTGCTCATATCGAGTGGCTGGATGACACCTCATGTAAGCAAACAGAGTATTTGTAATTCTTACTCTTTTTTTTTAAACCTAGTCACAGCTGTATCTCTAAGGGGAAAAAGAACAATGTCTCAAATTATGTGCTGCTTCCATCTTGACATAAATGATATATCTGAGAGAGGGTGAATGGACTGTGCAGTTGGGCAGGTTGGGATGGTTTTGTGTGGAGGAGGAGGAGATTTGTTGCCATGTTTGTGTAGTGCTTGCTCCAGGAGAAATGGGTGGGTGGAAGGAGGTGGCAGCTGGGTGTGATTCCCATAGATTGGAAAAGGAATGTGGGTACACGTGGTAAGGGCTGTTTTGGGGAGTGAGATCAGCAGGATCAAAAGTGGTGGAGAGTTGTGCTTTCCTCACACTGAAGGCTGTTGAAGAGTTTTTTTGCTATAGTTGGGTGCTGGATCATGAGACAGGAATACTGTGAGATTGTCATGTGGCTACAAACCTTGTGTCTGAAATAATAGAGAAAGAAATAGGAGCCAGTGCAGGTTTTCCAAATGGCTGCAAGCTTATTGACAAGCATGGCTAAAAGCTGACAATCAGCAGCTTCACTCTCTGGAGTGACCCTGAAGAAATTCTGTTCCAGTGCAAGACAAAATAGATGGTGTTCTACAAAATACTGGTGACCTTGAAGTCACTGTGTGTGACAGCTTGAAGTACTGCACAAGCTGATAGAAAATGTGAAACCCAATGAGCCCTGGATGGATAATTACAGTACAGAGCTGCTGGATGGACCTGTGCTGATGCATGAGCTTGGAAATGCACAGCTTAACTCTGTCTGAGGCTTCATTTCCAAGATTGTCTGTTTTCCTAAATGCTACATGAGTAGCTTCATGTGAAAATTAGGCTTCAGGGTTGTAACAATACCCAGTTCGTTTTACACATCTTTTTTAATGGGGCATTTTCATGCTGTGTCTGAGTTACCATGCCAGCTACACTCAGTGAAAATATCAAGAAAAAGCTTTTTCTTTTTAGCATAGATTTGCATCGTGGCAAAAAACTTCAGTGTTCCCAACTGAATTACATCTTAAGGTGACTTAGTGCAATGGTGGATTTAGTTTTCACATTCTGATGAATGTGAAATGGTGAAGCTTTTGGAAATTTGGAGATGGGAAGATGAGGCAGACTGTAAAAAAAAAAGTAGCTTTATTAAGTAATCATTTAAGTTAATATCTGGGTGTTCTTCGCCTTGCAATTCTTGTCTGAGTAATTTAAGAGAGATTCTCTTATCTTGGATCACTGCACAGTTTTCCTAATATCTGAATCCACTGTGCTTAACATCAGAACAGAGACATTTGTTGCTGTATTTGTACCGAGTGCAGAAAGCTTTTGTTCAAATCCTGTTTCTAAGCAGTTTTAGCTCTTTCAATTTCAACATCTATGAAATGCTTTTAATTGGCCTACTAAGTTATATTTTAGTACCATCTGCTGATACTTAAGGCACATCCTGAAGGATATTGTGAACCTGTGTACTCTAGAATCTCTGCAAAGTGCTTGAGCAGTCTCCTCTTTACCCCTATTTTCCAGCTTTTTGGAAAATATTAACAGAATTCTGCAGTAAAGTCCAAGGTTCTGTTAAGTTGCCAAAGGGAAAAAGATCCAGGCTTCATTCCTGCCCCCTGCTGCTCCCTTAATCACATTTGTGTGGGAACACATGGATCCACTGACCCCGATCCAGTGCCCTGATTTGCTGTTTTCAGGAAGCCTCTCAAATCTATGGTTGGGCATTTCAGTGCTTTTGGGGTTTTGACCAGCTCTTGTGTTTTGTAATAAGCTGAAAATTGTGTGTCCTCCAGCTTATCAGGTGTGCTAAAGAATATGACTTCCTCTGCAAGAGATCTGATGGCTTTTCTGTAATTTCTGAGTGTTTTGTTATTAATTTCCTTCCAGCAAGGCAGGGGAGATGTGACTGCTTGATGACACCAACTGCATTTGGGTTTTGTGTTTCTGTTTGTCCCAGGTAATGTGGTCTGGCTTGATGAAGTGACAGCAACACGGGCTCTCATAAATATGAGTTCCCTGCCTGATCAGGAGAAAACAAAGAGCAGAGAAAACAATAAGGAGAAGACAGCTGAAAAAAACAAGAAAGGTAGATTGAGATATGCAAATACAGCCATCATCTCATTAAATCAATGAAACTTTAAACTTGTGCCGGGGTATTGCATAACCTAAATTACTGAAGGAGCTTCTATCATATAGTTGCAGGTAAATGTTTTCTGCCACTTTAAAAAAGGCTTTCATCTTGGAAACCTTTTGAAGAAGCTGCTTCTTAAAAGGTGGGTTGGAGCTAGACCAAAAGCAGTAATTCAGTCGATACTAAACGTGTTAGATGAGGGTGGTACTGAGAGCTGGTATTTATAGTGGGACATGTGCACAGAAATAGCTCTGTGTGATGTGCCTACAAAGGCAGGCAGAGCAAAAAGCAGGTGTGAGAAAATGGCCTATTTTTGAAATACCACAGCTAATTCCCTTTTTGATGCACCACCATCCTTCAAGTGTATCCCTCACAGCAGCGTGACAGTGCGTCGCTTCCCCAGGGTGTGTATCACCTCTAAATTTGGCTGTTACCCTTTTAAGAGAGAAGTTATTAAAAGGTTGGTTATAAAAGAGCAGAGCAGCAAAAGTACATCTCAGTGTCGTGATCAGCCTGGTACCTGACTGCCTTGGCTGTAAATTTATTTTCCTTTTATGTGGGAAAGTTCAAAAGCAGCGTTTTGCTACCTGAGGGCAGTTTTGCTCTTAGGCTGCTGTGAGTGCTGTGGTTGAAGGTGCTCTACCACAGGATACAGAGCAAAAAAAAAAGTTACATTTATGAACTTTTCCATGGATTTTGCTTAAAAATGCTGTATATGACCTAAATGCAAGGAGACAATCTCTCTGTTAGATATCTGCAGTGCTTTCCAAAGCCTTTCTGGGAAATTTAGTGTTTAAGGATTTGTTAAACTTACAGATTCTTCTAATTCACTCCCTTTTCCTGCTCCTTTTCTCCACAAAGCAGTGGCTCCTCAACCATCCACATGATTTCAGTTTTGGCCAAATGTTGATAAAGCTTCAAGTAAGACTTGTTATGAAATTTTTGGAGATTAGGGACACTGCTTAAATGGAGCATAAACATATATATTTAATCCTGCTTGCTCTGAGTTGCACATTATATTATCATTACATCCCATCTGAAAATAAGAACTGTCATCTGAATTACTCCTGTTCCTCTGGAAAACTGGGATATTAGAGAAAGTACAGACTGTTCAATTACATCTTAAGGTGTGAGATCCATACAGATACCCTGGAGTCATCTGTCTTGGTTACATTCCTTTTTTTAGATAGGAATTTCAGGGCTGTTTAGACATTTAGGGAAGCAAAAGATTGGTCTCTGCTGTGAGGAGCTTGTAATTTGTGAGGGAGAAAAATGCATGAATACTCTGATGGAACTTAATTACTCTGGTTTGAATTTGGGTAATTTGTTTACTTAAATTCTCTCTTTGCTTTCACTTTGGTTAATTGTGCTTTATTGTTTTCACTCAGGAATATTTTCGGGATCTTTTGAACAGCTGCCACTCTCTATTTTAAGTTTTTAAGTCTGTTGTTGGATGAGATTTAAGATAAGGAACTCAGAAATATAAAAGAGAGAGGTTTTTTAGGCCTGTGAAGTACCTTGAGATATTTGCAAATTATATTGGCATATCACACTTCATAGCTGTCCACAGTCATAACTTTTTTGCAATATTTTATTCCTTGGGGACTTTGGAAAAAATCAGCATGAATTTTCTTACACTGAGCTAAAAGGAACTGAAAAATCGAAGCAGCTCACAATTTGAGCAGTTCTGGAAGCATGCACTTCTTTTTTAGTTATTTCACAGCAAAATTAAGTCACTAAGGTTGTTTTTTTCCTTTTTACTGCTCTCTCCCTCTCCAAGCTTTTGATTAATAACCTGTTTTACACTGTTAGTATTGGATATTTGTAGGCATTTGAAAAGGAGATAGAAGGAAAGGCTTTTATGTGCCTTTAGTGCCTTGGCCTTGCTGATCTCTGATTTTGAACACACTAAATCCTGACAGGCAGTGCACTTTCCTTTGCTTTCAAAGAATTAAATTAATGATGCACATGTGCTGCTGCAGGCACAGGGCTCTGAATTCCACTGTGCTCCACTTTTCCATAGGCATTCACTGCTTTGATTATTCCCTAGGCTGCTCAGGAGAAAGGAAAACACCTTCAGGCTGATCTCAGACAATGTAGGTAATCATAAATCAAATGAGGCTGACACACTAAAATGGAGCTTGGTTTTGTTTTGTTTGTTCTTTTTTCCCCCCAATTATTTTCCTTAGAAAAACAGGAGGAAAGCTCTGATGATGAGACAGAAGAAGGCGAGGTTGAGGATGACAATCCCAGTGATGTGGAGGTCAGTACAGAGGGGAAGTGGAAACTCTGCTCTGGAAGTTTTGCTCTGGCTGGTGTGAAGTTTTCACAGCATTTTAGGTTTCTGTTTGCAATTCCCAATTTACTTATCAAAATGAACGAGGTGGGGAATGAGAGGGAGTGCAGGTGGTGATCATCCCAGTGTAAAGTGCTTTGTGAAAATAGATTTTGGAGAGTTTAAGAGTGAGCCTGGCTTCTCTTTTCTGCTGAGAGGAGGGAATGAAAGAACAATAATGGAAGGCAACAACCTTTCATCAGGAAAAGTGCTTAGAGCCCAATGGGATTTAGGCTGCCTATGGATCTGTGGGAATCAGCACACACAGTGATGTCCTGGCAGCAATTTAATCTCCACTGGCTGAGCACATAATAGGTGTGATTAGGATTTCCTTTAGGAATGGCTCAGTGAACACTCCTACATCATGGAAGTCTGAATTTGAGTTTCTATAAAGCAGCTATAAATGCAAAAGAAAGATTTTTAATCGTTGTGTGAGGGCATGAGAATCTGTTAATAAAATCATTTAGATATGAAACAGGAAAAAAATACTTCTCAGTGTCCAAGTTGTGCTATTTCTTTCCTGCATTTCAGTCAGTAGTATGCAGTCATTTGACAATTGCTGGATTTAATAACCTGAGTTAATGTTACAGAGCAAGAGAAGGATGTATTTTAAATTTTCAGGGCAATTGACATTAAAAATTAACATCAGCTTGTCAAGAAAAAAAAGCAGAGTTCATTTGAACATCATTTGAAAAGTGACTTTCTTCATAATCACTTGATTGCCTCTCCGTAAGCAACCCATTTTTGTTCAACAGTCATTTGATTTTTGAGTCCAAAATACCTTTTTTGCCCCCAAAGTTGGATGCCCTCTCCCAAGTAGAAGAGGATTCTCTGCTGCGTAATGACCTTCGCCCTGCCAATAAACTGGCTAAAGGAAACAAGCTATTCATGAGATTTGCTACTAAAGGTAAATGACCACCTTGACAAGCACCCTGAATTCATTGCTGGTTGTAGTTTTATTTGTTCACTAATTAATGACCCAAAGTGCCTACTTCTTCTTTAAAAGTGGTTGTTTTTTTTTTTGCTAATTGTTAGGTGTTAAGGTTTTGCCATGAATCTACATTTTCTTCAGTCAATTATATCCATTTCATGTTGTATGAAAATTATTGTACCTGGAAATTGCATCTTAGGCTCAGGGCATTCTTTCCAGTTCCATGCAATAGGTTTTAATTATGCCTTTTTCCAGAAGTAAATTCCACATTTTATAAATATGGATAGAACTTGAGATGCCAACGAGGGATTAGTAAAAATTACTGCTAAATACTCATTTTATTTATGAATAAAATGAAAGTCCATATAATTTCTGGACCCTGCAGGAAGTGGCACATTGATTAAGAAAAGAAAGGTAATGAGGAAGGTGAGTGGAAACTCCAGCAGTGACAGGGGGATGTAATGCCCTGTTAAGCTGATCTGTAGAAACCCTGGAATTAAATTTCTAGACACAAATAAAGCTGTGGTGGTAGGAGAAATTCCAGAGGTGTAAGAAAAATTGAACCTTCATGGAGGAGGGTGAAGTAATTCTGATTTTAAGGCACACTCAGTCTCGCTCTCTGTCTTTGGATGGTTATTTGTTTTTATGCTGTGCTGTAAGTTACACTCTAAGAGGGAAAATTCCTATAATTTGTGGTTTTTTGCAGATGACAAAAAGGAGCTGGGAGCTGCAAGGAGAAGCCAGTATTACATGAAATATGGCAATCCAAATTATGGAGGCATGAAAGGAATTCTCAGCAATTCTTGGTGAGTGTTGGACAGAGGAATTGGGACATTGCACGTAATTGGACAAGCTAATCTAAAACTGTTTTACTTTGTGGATTTTTTATTTAGTTTATGTAGATGCTTCAGTGTAAATAATGTTTTTGCAATGTAAGTGTGAATTATAAAGACAGAAGTTTCTCATGAAAATAAAGTTTACATTCAAACCATTCAGACCAGCTCTGACATAAATCTGTTAAAGTAGGTGATAATTTTATATCCTTCATCCAGGACTTAGGGCTTAATGAATGAGCCATAATTCCTGTGACAGGAGTGTCATCCTCTCTCTGGTTTTTCAGGAAGAGGAGGTACCATTCCCGTCGGATCCATCGGGATGTCATCAAGAAGAGGACGCTGATTGGGGACGACGTGGGCTTGACTCCCCCCTATAAACATCGGCACTCAGGTACTGGTGGCACTGGGACAGCCCTGTGGGGACACTGGCACATGGAGGGCTGGGCAGGATCTGGAGCAGTGCCTCACCAATCCCATGGGATGTGTGGAAGTTGTCTTAAAAAAATAAATCTGAACCCCGTTTTAAGAGTTTACAGGAAATTCCCGAGGTGGAAGCTTCATTCTTGCTCGTTGCTTCCCAAAATAGCTGCTGCTTTTTATGTGACACTTTTCTTTTACAAATTTAGGGCATGGGGACTGTGGCATCAAAGGCCAAAAGAAGGGGTGAATGACTTCTTCAGCCTTCTTGGCAGTTTGTCATACTTGCTCAGTCAATTCTCCCAGTCTATAAAAAGCAATCTCTAAGTGTAGAACAGAGATGAGAAAATTCTATTAATTAGGCTTGAATATCTTCATCTGCTGCCTAAGGTAGAAAAATAATGGGTGTAAAAAGCTGACATGAGACAAGTAGAGTGTGATTGGCCTGTTAAAAATGCAGCCAGGGATGTGTCAAATCTCATGGAGGATTTTCCATGTTGGTCATGTAGTGCTGTCTGAAGAGATGTCTGAGTGCTGGTGATGACTAAATTGAAGTTGTTGCTATTTAAATCAGTGTCTGTGATGAATTCCTAATAATGACACCTGTGTTCTTTTTGGCACTGCTGCTTGCAGGACTTGAAAGGATTTTTGCAGAGCCAGCAGCTGGCACATTAAGCCCTTTAAGATGCTGGGAATTGTGCTTAGCTCAGGAAGGAAGAACTACACCTTCTACAAGAGGCAGTTGTACTTTAATTACTCTGTCCAGCTTTGTGCTTGGCCAGGCCTCTGAGGGAGTGAACACCAGGGACATTTTGTCCTGTGGCAGTTTAATTCCACTTACTGATTCCACTTAAAATATTAGGCAAAATATTAGGATTCTTGCCGGAGAGACAACTAAAAGAACTACAGACTCATCCACGGGAGATCATTAATTACACTGAGGTGATTCTCTTTTTGGTTTGGCTTTCAAGCACTTTTCTAGAGCTGCTAACATTCAGTTGATCAGAATGAGTTTGTTTTGCTGCAGGCCTGGTAAATGTTCCCGAAGAGCCCATTGAGGAGGAAGAGGAGGAGGAGGAGGATCAGGATATGGATGAAGATGACAGAGTGGTGGTGGAGTACAGGGATGAGCTGCAAGCCTTCAAGCAGTCGCGGGAGCGCAGCGCCGCCAGGAGATCCAGCGCCAGCACCTCCGACTCGGATGAGATGGACTATGACCTGGAACTGAAAATGATTTCCACCCCCTCGCCCAAAAAAAGCATGAAGATGACCATGTATGCAGATGAGGTGGAGTCACAGCTGAAAAATATTAGGTAAAAGTTTCTCAGTCTTTCCAAGTGGCAGTGAGGAGGCATTTCCCGGTTTTAGTGACAGAGCTGTCGAAGCTTGGAGACAAATTTAAAACTATTTTTCAGTTCTTAATATAATTTTGTGGTAGATATTCTAACAAGAAATACAGAAACTAGGCTTTTAATAGTAGTAACTTTTTTTAATACAGCTTCTGCAGATCTTACCTTGCTTATTAATAATAATGAAACTCGAAGTAGAATCAAGAGAAATTTATGCAAACAACCTCAAGTAACAGGGGGAAATAACTCCTCTTTCTGTTTTCTCTTTGCCCCTTGCTCTTTATCTCACAAAGAAAAATAACCTTCAATTGTTGATGATAAAAAGGAATTTATGTTCGTTATGGGCTTACTAACCAGTTGTATGTATTGTAGATGAATAAAATACCTTGAACATGTGTCCCTTCAGTAGGGTGGTTATACTTATTATAATGTCAACACTTTTGAGGCTGCCTTGAAATGGATACTGAGGTATTCATGGAATTATTGCTATATTTAGGATCCTGGCTTGAACAGCTTCTAAGTGTTGTTTTAATTCTTCTCAACAGAGAAATCCTGATATTAATAATTTTGGTAATGTCATTTTCGATGTAAAAATACTTAGGAACTATACTAGCTTGAATTGTATTTAGAGGACATCAAATCTATGAATTTTTTTTTAGGAATTCCATGCGAGCAGATAGCATAGCCACCAGCAACATCAAAAACAGGATTGGCAGCAAAGGATCCTTGGAGAAAGTTGCAGATGTGAGGCTCCTGTTGGAGGAGAAACGTCAGAATAACTCTGGGCCACGGCAGCCAAACAGCACTGTCAAATCAGGTAATTTTATCACTCATTGCTGGGCAGAATTGTCACTAAAATACATTTATTTCACACCTGTGCTCCACTGCAGATAAACCCTGCATTTACAGTTTGTCCTCACTAAGAGATTGAGTTGGGAATTGCTTTGGGGAAAAAATCAAGTACACTTTAGGGAAAGCTTTTTTACTGATCTTGATTTCCATCCATTTTTTTTTTGCCTGTGCCGATTTCCCCCAATTTGTCCTTTCTGATTTGCTCCCTCCTTGAGGCAGAGATCCTCTGCAGCTGAGAAACAGCACACAGGGAAGGTCATGCACAAAATCAAATGTGAAACACTGACTACACTTAAAAATACACATAAATGCACGTAAGAAATGGGTATTACATGAATATGGGTGTTTATTGCATTTGGCAGGATTTATTTCTGAGCTTAAATAACTTATTTCTTTGACTTAAACCTGTATAATTTTAGCTGCTTCTGACATACGTAATATTATATGACTGATAAGTGAGAAATATCTTTTTGTATCAATGAAATGTCAAAATTATGTTTGTATGTGTTGCCCCTCCTGCCCATTTTGGGCCTCTGACAAGTTGACACATGGTCCTAAAATTCCCTTTGCCTTCACATTTTTGTCTGGACCCCCTGTACAATTGGGAACATCCAGCTAAGCCAGGCAAACTTCAGAATACAAAATTCACATCAAGGCTTAAGCATCAATATCTTTAGTATTCTTTTTATTTTATTCTGCCAAATACCAAGCAGTGGTAGAATTCTAAATCAAGGTGTCTGTTACCTGAAAAGAATTGTTGAAGGCAAACCAGTTTTCATGGAATTTTACCTCCTGCTGGAAATTTACCCACTCTGCTGCTACACCCGAAAAGCAGCAGGCCATGGGATAACTTAGGTTTTTCTCTTTTGGACAGAGCACAACTTGAAAACATGAAATGTCAAATTTATTGCCAAAACTGAAATGAAATCTGGCTAAAATGTATTGCAGAAATTGCCAGGAAATCTGCGTATGAAAGACTTAAATGAAAAGACTAAAAAAAAGATAAAAACAGAGAATCTGTCTAGTTTTAATAGTGAATGAGCATAAACTGAGCTGACAGAGGTGGAGTAAATGCAACAGGATTTTTTTGGGGGGTTTTTTTGTCATTTTAATCACTGAAAATATCCCCAGATGTGAGGCAGAGACTGGGAAAAAGGCCACACTCTCCAGAAATCAAAGCTCCAAGCAGTACCTGTGCTCCTCGTCGAGAACCAATCTCAGATGTGCACAGCAGGCTGGGAATCCCCAAACAAGATGTAAAAGGCCTCTACTCTGACACCAGAGAGAAGAAATCAGGTTAGTTCTGTGCAGAAAGTGTTCTGCTGCAGTTCCTTTGGTTTTGGAGTCTAAGAGAAATTCCAGCAGAAAGCCATGAAGGGGTGAAGTTGATCGAAATTCAGGATAAATTAGCAAATGTTTGTTCAGAGCTTTGAAATCTAAATACACATGGTGGGGGGCTGGGAGGGGGTTGAGAGCAGTGTTTTTATGGAGGTGTGCTGAAGATCAAGGACTGCTTTCAAACTCGGGGCACCAAAACAAGTGTCAGGAATGCAGGGGCACTTCAGGTGTGAATTAAACATCCTCTGCAAATGGGAAACCATGAACAAGGCTGCCCTGAGCCTCCTGCAGCTTAATTTCAATTACTCTTCAAAGCATAATCAGTTCCATGCCAAATACCAAGGTGGGAGGATGATGAAGGCTTTGAAGAGTTGCAGTGAGTTTAAGAATTGGTTCCTTGACTTCTTCCTCTCAGTCCTGTCTGTTTGGGTTTGTTTTAAATGTTTGTTTTTCATCTGCTTAGGTAATTTATGGACCAGATTGGGATCTGCTCCGAAGACACAGGAAAAGACTCCAGAGAAAGCTGAAAACTCTGTGGCGTCTCCAGAGGAAGATGACTCTGAGCTGCAGAGGGTTTGGGGTGCTCTCATTAAGGAAAAAGAACAGTCCAGGCAAAAAAAGAGTCGCTTGGATCATTTACCCTCTCTACAAATCGAGATCAGCCGGGAAAGCAGCTCTGGCTCAGACTCTGAATCATGACTGGTTTCACAGCCTGGCCCTCCAGGTGCTGACTCTGCAGCGTGGCAAGATCCCCTTTGCCCAAAAGCTGGACACTGGCAAAGACTCTGCAGTGAAGGTTCCAGAAGTGTCTCTGTTCCTTTTCTACAACAAGAGAGGCATAAACCACTTGAAACCTAAAGCAAAGATGTTTGTCTGGAGTCTGTGGCTGGCCCTGTGCTCTGTAGGGCACTGTCATCTCTTCATGACAAAAAACCTGTAGTGAATTGTAGCAAAACATTTTCTCCCCTGAGCTTTGAACTTAAAAGATGAGGCAGAAATGCTCTGTATTTTTAAGGAGACCTTTTCTGTTCTTGATATTTTCATCATGGAGGCTTTTAACAAAATGTTTTACACACTTCATCCAAAGAACAGGGCATTTCGTTATCCAGATCATTGCCTTGCCCTTCTGGCTCTTTACCAGCACCTTTCCTTTCTTCTTGAAGTAATAACAATAAAGCTTCCTGGGTGGGCAGCCAGCAAGGATAAAGCATGAAGGGATTGATTATCACATTCTCTTCCTTCAACACACTGAATGTAAACCCAAGTTACACATTTTAATACATTTAAATTCCATGTAGTTATCCCAGTGGCACCACCAGAATCCTGCTCATTTATTTTGGTGATGCCACATTCTGATGTAGCAGGGATTGAGATGTTCAGGACTGCCAAGTTGGATGTTTGACAATTGTGTAAAACCTTGAGGGTTTGGGTTTTTTTTTTTGCTGTTGTTCCATGAGGAGACATTATATTCCTTTCATTCCACCTGGATTATGTCCTGAAGCAATCCAACAGCTGGAAAGCATTTTTATATTTGTGAGAATCTTGCTGTTGGCCACGGTGAAAGCTCTAGTGGTGTTCTCCTCTGTGCTGTTCTCTATATAGAAGTGAAAGAGAAAAGGAAAACTCTAGGATCACTGTCTCCTGTCAATATTTTGGATGTTCTTCTTGTATAGTACACGTGGATGTGGACATGGGTGATTGTTCCATCAGCTTTTGTACCTGCACATTTTTATCCCTCCCTGGGTAGGACAAGGGTTTGATCAGTGTGCAACTGCTATTTTTTTTTTTTTTTTCATGTTGCCAGTAATTCTGAGTGAGGAATAATGCAGCACATCACATTCAGGTAAACAGCAGGTAGCAAAACCATTTTAATTGTCTGAAATCTGTTTGCATTGTCCCTGTTCCTTGGTTCTGTCAGTCCAAATTATCTGTGAACTTCTTTTCCATTTCTGCTTTTTAACAAGCAAATTTTTCCTCTTTTCCCCTATTTTTGTACTAAGTTGAAGTAGGTTTGAAGTTTCAGCAAGGAATCTGCAAAATTAACTTTTTTTAATGCTTTATGATGTGTGAGGATAGCAGCATGCAAAATGAAAGGTCAAATGACAGGCACAGTGACTGGAGGGGCAATCTGGGGGCTGGCCAGGCTTCAAGCCTTACTCTTTCCTTGTTTTGTGACACTCATCCTTGATTTTATATTTAATTATTGAATATATAAATGTCTCATAAAAGTACTGTTGAAACACCTGCAATGTCTGATCACTGTAATAACTCATTTTACACGTGTGCTTTCATTGGTATCCTCTCCCCAAGCTTCCCCAGAGAATCACACCCATCTCTCCAGATCCTGATAAAATTTATTTAACCTGTGTCTTTTTGCCAGTAAACCTTTGTGTTGTGTCACTGCTTTGAACTCACTGGGACCTTTCCTTTTCCTGAAAGAAATCAACCACCTCATCTACCAAATGGATTATTATGGATTATTGGGAACCCCTGTGTGGTGTTTCCATGTCAGTATTCCTAATTTAAACCTGGTGAGGGATAAACTGATGGGAACAGAGGATCTCTTTAGGTGATCTGAAAGATGTGTGAAATCAAGCACAGGCCTCTGTTTCAGGAAAAGGCACTCTTAACTCTGTTTCTGCTTTCCAGGTTATCATAAATACACCTTAAAAAATCCCCCAAGCTGGTCAGGACTGTGGTTTTATGTTTTGGGGGGTGGTTTCTGTGATACTGAGCCCACATAAGCTTAGCTGCAAGAAAAATCAAGGTTTATTATTTGAGGGACCAGTAGAAGGGTTTTGTAATTGAGTGTGCCTGGTTTGGTTTTTTATGATGTACAGAGAAGCCTTGAAGTGTGCTGGTATTTAGTTACCTGAGCAAGAAGTGCTGGGATTTGGGAATTAAAAACAAACTCTGAATTCTAAGTCAATTCTTTTTCCTCAATGTTTTAACTTCCATCTGTTTGATCAAGGGATTGCAAAGAGAATTTTTTTTCCAAGTCCCCTTCTCTTTGTGTTCAGCTGTTCAGTCCTTAGCTAATGTGTTGATTTTTTTTTACTGACCTCCCAGCTATCATCACCTGCAAGAATTTGATACAGAAATGGATGTTTGATAGGGAGATGGGACCTGTGTATTTCACTAAAATCTGTTCATGCTGAAAATCGCAAAAAAGGAGAATGTTGGCTCTGGCTCTTGCTGCAGAATCTGTGCCTCAGAGGAAAAACTGAATTTTAGGTGATTTGCTACAGCACCACACGAGTCCTCCTTGTAGGACGTTTTTGCTGTTTGGAAAAGGTGGATTTTTGATAAATAGTTCTTCAGGCTGACTGAACACATGGTGTTGAGGGTAAAATTTTAAAGCAAAGGTGGCTTTGTGTTTCTTTTAAAAACAGCGACTGATGCATTTAACAGGGAAAAGGAAACCCAAACACCCCTGTTTTCAGTTCAAGATGACACAATGTGCAAAGAATGGAACTTTTATTTTAAGACAGCTATTCCGTTCTAAATAAAAGCGGCCTGAACTCACTCCGACCTCTCCAGTTGTCGTGGAAAAGGCAGAACCCCGGGCAGGGCCGATGCTCCCTGGAGCTGTGCCCGGCCGAGGGCGACACGAGGGTCCCTGCCCCGGGCTGTCGCCTCTCCCTGCCTTGGGACGGTGCCTAAACTTGGGGTTGTTTTGGGGTGGGGTTTGGGGACCGGGGTTTTAGTGATCTGGAGCTCCGCTCGCCGCGTTCCCTCCTGCCCCACACGAGAGGAAATGGAAGCCTCGGCCCACCCCCGCCTGTGGAGCAATGGCACGGCCCGCCCCTGCCGCGGGGGTGGTACGGCCCGAGTATTTATAAGCGGCCGCCGAACGAATTTCTTCCTTTTCCTCGTGTGCCCTCGGAGCAGGTGAGGTGAGGGCGGGCGGAGCCGCGCTCAGGGCCGGGCTCGGGGCCTGCAGGGCGGGCAGCGAGGAGGCGCAGGCCCGGCTTGCCCAGCAAAGCGCCCGTACCACTGAGCCAGCTAAAGCGCTCCCTCCCCCAGCTCGGCAGTGGTAGCGGCCGCCGGGCCGGCCTGGGCCGCGCGGGCCGGGCCGCACCATTGGAGGGGCGGGGGGGAGGCGTGGGCTCGCGGCTCACGGCCCTTGTCCCCTCATGGCTCTTATCCCCTCTGATTTTTCAATGCCTCAGGCCACCATGAAGGCCGCACCGGCACCGCGACCCGGCCGGCAGCGCCGGAACCCCGCCAGGGCTGCGGAAACTCCTCCCCGGTAAGTCGGGAGGGGCTCGGCCGGGCCGGGGCCGTGCGTGTGAGGGGCTCCATGAGGGCCATGCAGATAACGCTGCTGTGGGGAGTGCTCGGCATCCAGCGCCATCCATCGGCTTTTATGACGCTGTTACAGCAATTAGGTCTCTTTTTTTTTTTTGATTTTTCAATGTGCCAGACCTATTCTGTGTAATTAAAAATCACACCCATAGCATTGGAGTGTGTTATATATGTGGAGCGTACGGGATTTCCATTTGAAAATTGCCGTGTTGGTAAATGCAATCTTGCGAGCTGCATTCTTATACTACTTTAAATTTACATAATTATAAATTTCCTGATTCAAAGTTTTTTAGAGAGGATTGCTGACTAATAGCTGTCTGATATGAATATTTCAATAATTCATATCCACATAAACACGGGTGGAAGCACAAGTAGAGTTGGTCATGAGGGTCTGGTTTTGTTCTTGTTTTTCCTTGTATAAACCTAGTTTATGCTGCTGAAGACTATTCTAGTAACACTTCTCTTGCTTTTACTCCCACAGCAGAAAGATGTCTTGAAGTAAAGAGTAAGTTAAAGTTTTTTTTTTTAATACATTGAGGTGTGCAAAGTTATTAAGAGGTTCCAGGCCTTTACAAGTCAAAACTGACCTGTAAAAATTACATCTTAAGTTAAATAAAGACTCACTAAAACCGATTTTGTGTCCACACAATTTAAGAGTTAATGCTTCATACACAGAGGGGGGATTGTACAACTGTTTGAGGTAAAAGCTAGTGTTCTGAATGATTAATTAGAGCAGTTAATTAACAGCTGTTGATGATGATAACCCTGAATAGGAAGTGCCGTCAGATGCGAGAACTGACGATACCCTGGTTCTGGTCTGAAATGCAGCTACACACAGGAGCTCAAACCTCGAAATTCATCCTCTAGAACCCACCAGGCAGCTTGCTCTCCATGAAAACACCTCACCTTTGTGTCCCTCTGTCCCACTTCCTCTGCAGAGCCTGGACTTCCCACGTGGATGTGGCACAGCAGGACCGGGAGCGGGTGGGGAGGTGGCCCTGATGGGAAGGTGAGTGATGGGTTTCACTGCACTTTACAGAATTCTGCACCAGCTGAAATGTAGATTTAGAACGAGGTTTGTAGGAGACTAGGAGCTTGAGGTGTGTATTTTCACTTTGTCTGATATTTATTTCCTGATGCATTTAGGTAGAGCCTGCAGGTCTTGTGCTGGTTGTTGATGTCCACCCACTGATGTGACAGCTCTCCACAAGTCCTGTGGAAGGCACTGAGACAGCAGAGCAGGAGAATCTGCTGGGTGAGTTTAATATTTATTGTGCTCTTAGCTGAACGTGGTGGCGTTTGGCTGCAGTCTCAAAAATGTTTCTCCTCTAAATGTGTAATTAGTGAAGGTCTAGGCCAGAAAAGATAATACTTGGACTACAATACAGGCAGTAAATGTGTAAGAGCAGCTGTTTCTGCACTGTAGACAGAGATAGAGCTCTTGCTTCTGCCACAAACGTGTCGATTTCCCTGTGATATCACGTGATGAAACTAACCCAAACTAGCTGGAATTACCGGCAGATTGACTGGTGGTGAGCAAAAGGTTTTCTGATGATATCTCACTCATTAACAAATCCCTTAATGATGATTAAGGCTGGTTACCTGACCCTGCTCCTGTATTCCAGGTGCTGCTGCTGCAAACTGCACCGAGGCAGAAGGACTCCAACAAAACGCCTGAGCTAGAAGATTTTGTGTAGACACAACGTTTTCCTGCCTGTTACAAAGTGGTAACAGTTCAAGTGTTTTATTACGTGTACATTAAAATAATTCTTTAAATAAACCTGTGTTTTGTCTGTTTACTGCATTAAGGAATGACTTTGCATTCTGCAACACGTTTTTAATAAACACACGGGGCACTCCAGTAATTTGCTGTAAAATGGTGAAGATGTACCCAGATTGCAGAGTGTTGACTGCAGATAATGGGGTTTAGTGTGGTAATTAGAGTTTAAAGGAGACACCAAGAGTGTAATTACTGCTGAGATCAGCCCTTAAATACTCTGACAGCCAGAGCAGCAAATGCAGCTGCATCTGTAGCTTGTTTGCAGGCTTGCTGTTCGTCATTTTGATCTCAAACTTGAATTTAAAGTCTGCTGCTGAGGCAAAGTCCAAGAGTTAGGGGGAATCTTGGGAACGTGGAGATGCTTAAAGGAGTCAAAACCCAGCATTTAAGGCCAAAATTCCCAATTATCTTAATAATGTCAGTATAACTGGCAGGTTATAACACTTCAGTGCTCCTAAACATCCAAACTGATGGTGCTGAGCCTTCTGCCCACTTGATGTCAGCAAGTGGAAGATTTTAGGGTGTGCATTTTGTAAAAGCTTTTTGCTTTTTACAAAATTTATTTCATGATTCAATTAATTCCTCATGTGGTCACTGCCAAGTGGGGATCACAGTGTTCACTGCACAGCTCCAAGTGGGAGAGCCTGGCATTAGTTTTGACTTCCCTGTGGAGTTCAGGTGAAGGTCTGAATTGCTTTTAGTTTTTATTTTCTGTCTGAAAGGTGCTGTGTGTTGGTGCTGCTCGTGTGGCACCACAGGGCAGTGCCTCTGTCCCTCCAAAAGCACAGGTGGCTCTGCTGTCTGAGGTACAAATTGCATGAAATGTAGAATTTCAGGAATTTCTCTTTAAAGTTAGTATTCAGAAAAACAGCCTTAGTGTTTTTCAGAGAATTCTCCTGGTTCTAAAATGTGCAGGTAAATTAATCTGGATTTTTTTTTCCCCAGAATCCTTTCTGTAATACATCCATGGCTTAAAAAAAACATTCAGCCTGGGCAACGGAGTAGGTAAAACGTTTGGAATTAATTAGTTGCTCTTCATCTGAAAGGATTAGAACAGTATGAAGAACAGGTTACTCCCCTGTTTAATTAAAACTTGAAGTTACATTCTGTTCCCAGTGTTTAAATAAAACTATTTTTGCCTGATTTTAAGAGCTTGTGTATTAGAACATGTTGACATTTCTTGTAACGTGCACTGGGAATAAAAATGGGTTTAAAGCTCTCAAAAAGCACAAGGAATCCACTTTTTTTAAAATGTGAATCTGCAGAGCATGAAGGTAAAAGCAGCCACATGCCCTCAGCAAACAGAAATAATCAGCAAATTGCTTAATGAGCTGTTTAATTTGCTAAAGGAAGGTTTGCTGCAACTTGTTCTATAATTCTTGCTTTCTAGGGTTAGAATTCTCTCATTAAAACAGAGCACAGTTGATCTGGGAAAACTTAAATAGTGAATTTCTCTGGGTTTATTGAGGGTGCAGTTGGTGGTATCTGTTGGAGAGAAGTATTCATGAGTTTCATTTTAGCATCACTTGTTTATTGTTCTAATCAAAACCAAAGTTCCTCAGCAGGGATCCTCTAACAGGCTGGGTTTTTTTTCTGAGATTAATGAATGGAAAAGTGTTATTTTTGTTAGAAAATGGTGCCTTTCAAACAAAACAAGTGTCCTCGACATTTTACTGTGGTCTTCCAGGGGAGCACAGATAATTTCATGGTGCTTGAGGGGAGGGGAAATAAAACCGTTCTGTTTTGATTACATTTGGAGCATTTAAAACTTAGTGTTGGAGAATAAACAGCAGACAAAAATCTGGTTTAAAAACACAATTATTTTGGATTTTCTAAAGGTTTAAAAAGAACAGTTGGCAGGAATCCCTTTGGCACTCGACAGCAGCCAACAACCCCAGATAAATCTGAAATAGATGAAAAGATTAAAGCAGAAAGAAAGAAAATACGCAGCAAAGCAAAGAATGGCCGAGTGCCAGCTTTTAGCAACATGAGAGATGGCAACGCCGTGTCTCAAATCACTGTTTGACAGAAAACATGGAGATTATCCCCAAAATGTGTGCTGTGGCTGTGGAGGTGATGGAGAGGGGCTGGAATTGTGGAGGAGAGGGATCCACAGGGGCAGAGCTGCCTCGCTGCTCCCTCCCCGTAAATCACAAGCTTCACGTTTCACATAAATGCTGGTTATCATCCTTATTTCTTGATTAGTATTGTAAAGCAATCATCTCTGCATCAGCATGAGAATAATCACTCATGCAAAGCCATAAATTACTATAATTAATACATCCCAGCTCTTAATGGCAATGTAAAGAGCTTGGCTTGGTGGCTGCTGTTCCAGCTGAGGCAGTGTGAGCTGTATCTGCTTAATTAGAAAGGAGGAAGGGATATCCTGTGTATCTGAGCTTTTCAGAATGCAATAAATCCTAAATATTGACACTTCACTCCTTTTCCCCTCAGAGCAGGAGGAAGAGCTGTTAATTTTTCCCAACTTTCCTTCATTTCAGAGAAGTGAGGCACAAAGGAGCTGCTGTTTTCCAGCACGGAATAACGTTGGTGTCATGCAAGAAAAGTGTCACAGGTTTGTTTTCTCCCAGCTAAAGAATGGCAAATGCTTTGTTATAATTTCTGAGATACCACAGGCAGCGACTCTTGAGCTGCTCAGAGTAAAAACTCAAAATAACCAGGGGGTCTTTGACCTTTCTCAGGCTCAGGATGTTTCTGGCACCCCACTGACCTTGTGCTGCCAGAGCTTGAGCACATTTCACATGTTCCTGAAAAGAAGGACAAGGTTAATGCATCATTTAGTGCTCTGCTAGGACAAACATTCCCCTTCTTTGTCACTTCATGTAATTTAGTGCCTTAATTTTACGCTTGAAATCAGTTTCAGCCCAACTGTTAAGAAGGGATCCTAAAACTGCTGAATGTGGTGAGGATTGAACAGGTGGGATTTGATTTAGGGCGTGCAAGGAGGGTTTATTTAAAGAACACTGAGCATTTTCTGCTGCTGTGCTCTAATTCAAAGAGAACAACTGTCCTGCTTTCCCTCCTGACACTTGAGCCCACAAGATGGGGCAGTGACCAAGCTCAGAGCATTCGAAATAAAAGAGATTTTTGCAGCCTTCAAGATGCTGCTTTGGGGAAGCTTGGTTGTACTGCTGGTTCCCTCCATGTTGTATAATAAGATTTGCAACTTTCATTACTATGTAGAGAATCCCACACGCAGCGAAAATGTCACTCTTTAATTAGCTGTTCATTAATGATTCTTAGGGTTGGACCAGCAAAGGCTCAGTTTTTGATGCTGTGCAAACTTGCAGTCATGGTCCCAGCCCCGAAGTGTCCCTGGCCTGAGTGTGATGAGGATCCAAAGGAGTTCAAACTTATTTAATAAAAATAAAGGATGATTTCCCCTTCATTACCTTTCCCTCCCATGCAGCTCAGGACCTGCCAGGCTGTGCCTGCTCCAGGTGCATTTTGAGTCAATAAACACCCCCAGCCCAGCACCTGTGTGGAACTGAAACCTGAACAAAATGCAAAATCACTCCGTGGAGGCTGATTTCAAATCCCTGCTGTTTTAATCAAATAGAGATGCTAAAAGTTTAATCTCCAATAATTAAGACTTTTGTTTGTTAGTTTTTGCAAGTCAATACTTGGGGGTTTTTTCCATAACAGGTTTTTTTTTTTGTTTGTAATGGTTTGTGGTAAAATCATTGCACAGCACAGCTGCAGCACGAACCCTAAACAAATCATGACTGATATTTCTGAAGCTGCCTATGGCTTTCTGCTGGGCTCTCTTTATCATTTCCATTTATTTCCCAGATTTTTGAATTGCTTTCTTGCTTGTGCTTTCCCAGATCCTGTAGGATAGTTACTCTAGGTTTGATTTCCTTGGTTTTTTTGTGTATTCTGTGCACTTGCAAACTGCACCTAAAGATTTCTTAGTGTTGGGTGCTGTTACCACTGAACAGTGGAGCAGGCTTGAGGTTTAACAGCACATTAAAGAAAAACTTCCAGCTAAGCCTGAGGTTATCAGCCATAATAAAAATTATAAAATTTCCTGGATGGCTGAAACTTTATTAATAAACACCCAAGTCAAGATAATAGTGGTATCAAATGGTAATTTGATTATCAGCCCTTATCAGGCAGCAAGTGCAGTGCTGGTGCTCAGGTGATCTGTGAGCTGTTGAATGCAGCTCACAACAACAGCAGCAGCTGAAATATCCAATATAAATGTTTTACATCTGTGCCTCCATCTGATAATCCTGCAGCAGTCTGCAGTGTTGCACACCACCTCTTTACAGATAAACTGGAGCTTGGAGCCGTGCTGGGAGCAGGCAGAGGATTTGGTCAGTCATTGGATGGAGCAATTTTCCTGAACTGTGTCAAATCAGGTATTTGATTCCTTTCAACCACGGCAGTAAATAAGAAACCCTTTGTGCTGAGTGAAATCCAGGGGATGCCTGCTGGGAAGATGATGGGAGTTGTTTCAAAGCTGGGAGTGAGGTGGGAGCTTTGAAATGCGCAGTGATGGGAAGCCCCTGCACCGAGGTACCTGCACTTTAATTTAATTTAATTTAATCTATCCAGTCACCTCCCCCAGCAGCCTGTTTGATGCTGTGCTTTGGAGGAAGATGCTCTGTGCTTGCAGGAGGTGAAATAAAGCTTCAGTGTCAGGGCAGGGCTGTTTGGAAATGCAAAACAGGAGCTGCATCAAGGGCAAGGGATTTCAAAGGTGCTGCTTTTATGCTTCAAAAAAGTCTTTGGAGATGACAGCAACAACGTGGTGTCACTTGGCAACAGGTCAGAGGCTAAAGCTGAGGCAAAAGAAGGGTTTCAGGGAGGAGAAAGGACTGAAGAATCACCAACATCACCAAAATGGTTTGAAGAGTGGATGTGACACCAGGGCGAGGGGACAGCTCTGGGCTGGTGGCTGCCCCTGCCCTGGAAGTTCAGCCCATTTTGGGGGTTGGCACAGAAAAAGGATAATATTTGCATTTCAGGTCCCAGCTCTGCTGTTTCCTTGCCTGTGGTGGAGGGGAGCTCTGAGCCTGCAGGAAAGCACAGCTTGGGAAAATCCTGAGCCTTGGAATTCATAATTTAACAAGCAGGTGGGTACAGTAAAGGTGAAACAACAACAACAAAAGGAATGGTGGAGTTCTCCTCTTGGAAAGTGATGTGTAAATGCACACAGCCCCAAGCAGAGGCCTTTATTTTGTGTGTTTGGAGCCTGTCCACCTCTGGGATTTTCTGCCTGTTTCTCTACATGCAGAATTCCCCAGCAGTGGGATCCTGTAGGATCAGGAGTCAGAGCCCTGGGGCAGCAGGTACCAGAGTGGGATTGATTCTTTAGTGTCTTATTTTTCATTTCTAGAGGAGCTGGAATTGCAGCTCTTACCTGCAGTGAGTTACAAGACAAGGAGCAGCTGCCAAAGGGAAGCTCATTCCTGTGCTGATGCAGCTGGATTCTCCACATCTGTTGTAGCCCAACATCCCACAGTTTTCCATCCATCCCTGAGTCTCTGTATGTCTATTCCAGGAATCTGGGTGTGCATTAAGATGCTTTGAGGTTTTAATTATGTAGATTGTGTTTAGCATGGCTGTGGGTGCTGCTTGCAAAATCCTGATCACAAAGCACCTCCCCAAAGCCTTGCCCAGACCCAGAGGAGCCCTGGTTTTCCCTGGAGAAGGACAGAGCTGACAGGAAGAACCAGGAACAAAGTGCTTTTACAGCACACACCTTGAAAATCCAGTCATAAATGCCCAGGCCAAACCTTCAGTGAGTTATACATTAATATTTCTCTCCTCTTTTGTAAACCTCAAATCCATTTGTCCTTCCAATGACAGCTCCCTGAGAGCTGCCACGTGCACCAGGCTCACTGAAGGCTGGGATTGCTCATCCCAACCTGCTGGATGCAAACCACCCCACAGGTTTATTTTCTCCTCAGACTGAGTTAATAAAACAGCAAAGAAGAAAGATGGCTCAGAAGCCACAGGATCAATAAGCTATTAGGAGCCGAGAAAACTCAGCAAACTGCACACATAATTAAAGGCTGTGGTGAACAGGTTGCATCTTTTCTGACTCTATTAAATCAGGTCTTTGTTTTTATGTAAAACCATCAACTGAGCTGAAGGTACAACCAGCTGTGTCTGTGGATTTACAGAGGGGGAGATGAAAACTGCACGCCCAGAACTGCCAGAAGGGACTAAACAAAGCACCTCCAATTCCCCATCCATCAGGGGTAATTGAGCCATGGGCTGATGGAGTTGTCACATAAAAAGATGGCGTTTTATTCCTAAATACCTTTCCTGCAGTGCAGCTTGGGATCCAGGATTCCTCCAGTGAGCAAAGCTCCTGTGTTCCTCCTGGAGAGCAAACCCTGTGCTAGCATTTTATAGAAACTCAGATCCCAGAGTGGTTTGGGTTGGAGAGGACCTTAAAGCCCATTTCATGCCAACATTCTGCTGTGGGCAGGGACGTCTCCCACTTATCCAGGTTGTTCCAGGCCCTGTCCAGCCTGGGGATATCCATTATTCATGATAATTAATTAATATTAATGTCAGTGTGCCTGGAGCTGGGCCCCCCCTAGGAAGTGAGACTGGAGCCTGGCTAGGGGCAGGCAGAGCGCTGTGAGGGACGGCTCTGTCCTTCAGAATTTCCTGTTAAAGACATTTCATGGAGCTGCAAAGCTCCTCTCCTCTTGCTCTGTACAGCCTGCTGCTGGAAATCATCCCCCGGGCAGAGAAAAACTCCACTGCCCTTGGAGCGGAGGAAAAGTGGGATCTCAGGATGACATCCTTGCACCGGAGAGCAAGGAGGAACCCAGGAGCATTTCCCCGCAGAGGCTGGGGCACTTGTTTTTACCCCTTTCTCCTAAGCTTTGAGACGTGAATTCTGCTAATAAGGTCAATTAGTTTCCATGGCAATAGCAGATCCCAGCTAATGGAGCTGGGGAGTCTTTGTGTTTCCAGGACGTGAGTGCTCCTGAGCGTGAGCTCACAAACCTCCTCCTGCTGCTGGAACCAGGGCTGGGAACCACGGGGGAGGCCCGAAAGGTTTTTGCCCCTCTCCAGAGTGGGATAACCCAGCGTGGTGGCACTGCCTGAGGCCACCCCCGGCCACTGCCGCTTCCCGTGGTGTCCCCTTAATCCTTTAGGTCGCTTTTTGGCTCTTCCTCTTGGAAAGCTTGGTGTTGGGGCGTTTTTGGGTTGACATTTGCTGACTTCTGCCCCTGAGCTGCAGCAATGCTTTTGGCCTGAGTGTTTTGAGCTTCTGGACATCCCCAGCAGTGTTTTTTGTGCCTCCCTCTGCTCTCCCACGCACTCCCTGCTCGGGGGTGACTTTTCCCAGCCCTCTTTCCTGCTCCCAGCCGTCCTCTGGGAATGTAACCCTGCCTTGAAATGAATAACCACCTCCAAAACACAGACAGGCTCGCTGCAAACTCTTCCCAGGTCACCCAGCTGGAAGGAGCTCTCTGGAGCGTGGCACCAGCCCCTTCATGCCTCTCCCATCCCTCTCCCGTTCCCTGCCTGCTGTTTCCATTCCCCTCACCGTGGGCTCCTCGATCTGCACAGAATGATTTCCAATTACATTTTTGTTGCTGAGGGCATAAATCTCCTCTCCAGACTGCTTTGCTTCATGCCCAGGCAGAGCTGTGGTGCTGGTGGAGAGAGAACCAACCAAGCCAGGCTGAGGGGTTTTATGCTTTATTTGTTTTATGGTGGCCCTTTGCTCCCCTCCCTGACAAGAAATGACCTCATTCTGCTTTAATATTCCAACAGCAGCGATTTCCAGTCCTTGAATCCTTCATCTAAGGCCAGTTAAAAGCTTCTGACCCGAAGCAGCAGCCCAGGGTAGCCCAGGGAACATTGATTATACGTGGAGTGAGCCCGGAGCTTGTTTTGATGTTGATGAGCTGGGAAGGAAAGTGTCTCACCCTCCTTTCTTTAAAAAAAACAAAACCAACCCAACCAAGCCCCACTCTGTGCTGAGCCCACAGGATCACCATTATCCTGAAGTGCACTAAGTGGATAATTGAACTAATCCACACTGTGAGCAAGGCACTGATGAGCCAGAGCTTTTATAACCAACTCTCTACAACAGCTCTGCTTTGTTGTTTTTTTATTTTTCCCCCTTTTTCCATGCAAGTAATTTGGTGCATCCTCCAGCATGCACGGATATATCAATGAAAAGCCCTTTCCAGCTCTTTCTCTGTCTCAGAAGGGCTAAATCCTCACTGGGCACAGGGACATTGTCAGTACCAGTGGAGCAGAGGTGGCTCAAGCAGTGCAACACCTGCACAGGGCAAAGGCTGTGGGATCTCCCTTTGGAGATTTTGAATTATTTCTCCGTGGCCTGATGTGTTTCCCAGCAGGTGGAAGCTGAGCTGGAGGGGAAATGTGGCAGGAGCAGCCTCCTGGGTGGTTTTTGTCCATGAGGGAATGGAGCAAAGCGGGAATAAAGGATGCAGAGCTCCCTCTAAATGCAAAGTGCCTCTGGTTTGTGAATTTGGGAGCTGGGGGGGGAGGTCCAGGCAGCTCCTCAGGCCCTGGGTCCTGTGCAAACACTTAGCAGGGAATAAAAACCTTGCAGCAAGGAGCTTGTGATTGAAATAATTTCAACAGGCAGAGGGGCTTGAGCTGTGCATGAGGAGAGGAGCCCAGTACTGAGGTACCTGGGTCGAAAGAAGAAATTGCTGCAGTTTATTTTTTTTCTGCAAAAAGAAATCTTGTTCTTGATTAAATCCCCCTGTGTTCCCCCCAACTCCTTGGCCCCCACGGCTGGGACAGAGCTCCTGCTGCAAATAAACAGCCTTTATTCCTTCAGTGCACTAATACTGGAGACAAACACCCTGTGGAGCACCACCCCACTCTCAGCATTCCTTTCTCCCACATTATTTTACACGCTGGCAATATTTAAAATTTAAAAGATTCTTTTCTGATGCTTCTGTGTCCACTTTATGCCCACCATGAAGAATCCAGCCCATGAACTGAGCTCTTTATTTCTCCCCTGAAGAAGGCAGACCAGCAGCTCTCAGCACTGCTTTGTCCTCTGTTTTCCCTGGGCATTCAACCTGGATGGAGGAAAAATTCAATACTGGGTCTTTATTAAACATTATCATTTATTTTGTTTATGGACAGCTCCATTATTTCATACAGAAATATTCCATATTCACTGGAAAGTTGGGGTTTTTTTCATGCCTGTTGGAAAGAGTTAGAATTAAAAAAAAAAAAAAAAAAAAAGAAAAGAAAAAAAGGCTTGGATACATGCAAATCATATTGAGTGTTGCCAAATGTATTAAAAGTAGCAGAGTGTTTTTGAAGTTACCTTCTTGCAGATGGAGGACAAACAACCACTGGCAGCCTGAAGCCCCTCTGGAAAAATGGACAGAGCCAATGGGACCAAAAGTCTGTTTGCACCCCAAAAAAAGCCAAGCTGGAGTCACTGCTGGGAGCTGCTCAGGGGAAGGGCCTGGGACAGAAAGAGGCTCCCTCTGCCAAGGGAGTCAGGTCTGCTCCTTGGAACACGAAGGAGAGGAAGTTTTTCCCACTTTCCTGCCCTTCCCCAGGTTTGGGATCCAATGAAATTCTGGTTCCAAAAAGCCAAAGTGCACATTCCAGCCCCGCTGCTCTGGGGTGATCCATTTCCCATCGAAAATACAATCCAACCCAAAGCCCTGCCTTAGGAAAAACTGGAACATTTCAGAAACAAAGCACTTCTGGTCCAGGGGGCAACAGCCATGGCCCAGTGACCCCAAGGCTTTCTGAGGCTTTAAATCCCCGCTGGCTGTGTGGCAGTGAGAGAGGGGATGAACCCCAGGGTTATTTTACCTTTTTTAACCCTTCAGTACCGTGCTCTCTTTTTGTCAGTGGTGCTCCTGAGCCCTGACTCCAGGATTTGTGTGTCCCTCCCAGAATGGAGCAGATGCTCCCGTTAAAAGCTCAGGAGTTTTTACAGCTGGTAGGAAACTGGGTTTTACTGAAGGAATCCTGGGCAGGCACAGGTGCCAGCCTGGTTTTGGTAAGGCTGGAGGGTGAGGGTGCTGTCCAGGCACGCTGCAGGCTGGGCTTTAACCCTGCCCCAGGAAAACAAAGCTCTCCCTCTGGGCTGGGCTCACAATATTGAGAGGAACACCCCTGGTTAGTGTGTGAGCAGATTTTTCACCCCTGGTTTGTGTGTGTGAGCGGGTTTTTGTTGTGTCTCAGCAGCCACGTCTCTCCCCAGTGATTCCTGAAGTCAGGAGTGGGAAGGATTGAAGGTTTATCCCATCCTTTGGGGTGGCTGCTGTCTGTCCATCACCCAGGGAGCAGCTGAGATCCAGCACTGAGGGAAGGGAGCCCTCCCCTGCACAGCCTGGGCACCTCCCTGCTCCCTTTTCCCGCCCCTCTGAGGTTTTGCAGCCCCTTGGAGATGCATTTCTGAGAGAGCCAAAAGCACAGCACACCAAAACACCTGGCCAGCTTTTAGGAGATACAAACACTCGACGCCATCGCTTTATGTGTTCTTCGAGAAGAAAATCACTAACATTCGTGGCACGGGGGGAAGGCAGCAGCTGGGACTCCTGCAGCACCCAGGAGTGGGAACAGACCCCCCCCAGCTCTGAGGTTTGAAGTCATCCTTGCTCAAGGTGCCCACCCACGGGCTGGACATCATGTCTGTGGTGTGGCAGCGCCTTGCTCTGAGCCGGGGAGCTCCCCAGCCTCGGCCCTTCCGTCCGTCTGCTCCGAGTCCGTGCTGCCAGCCTGGCCTGGCCCAGCCCTCAGGTCCTCCTGGCTGTCCCCCAGCCCCTCCTGCCCCTCCAAATCGCTGAGCTGACCCTCCCCAAACTCCAGGATGGTCGGCAGATTGCCCTGCTTGGGGCAGCGCCTCTTCAGGCTGACCAGGAAGGGTTGGGGCAGCGAGAAAATATCCACGTTGTTGCCCAGGTCGATCCAGGTGACGCTGGGGAACTTCTTGGGGTCCTTGAGGGTCTCGGTGAGGTCCCTCAGGATGGCCTTGGTGAGGCGGTTGCCGTTGAGGGCCAGGGTGGTGAGGCGGGGGAGGCCGCAGAGCGCGGGCAGCAGCTGCAGCAGCAGCTCGTCCGTCAGCTCGGTGAAGCACAGCTCCACCGTGTCGATGTGCTCCGAGCTGTGCTCCAGGTAGGACGTGACCCTCTCCACGTCCTTCAGGGTCAGGGGGATGCCCGACAAGTCCACGGTGTTGTCCTGGGGCTTCCCCATCAGCACGGCCTTCAAGCTGCGGGGGGAGGCGAGGACGGGGGGGTTAATTCACAGAATTCACAGAATCACAGAAATCACAGTTCACAGAATTCACAGAATTCACAGAATTCACAGAATCACAGAATTCACAGAATTCACAGAACCACAGAATCACAGAATTCACAGAATTCACAGAATTCACAGAATTCACAGAATCACAGAATTCACAGGATTACCAGGGTGGAAGAGACCTTCAAGATCATCGAGGCCAACCCTTGTCCTAACACCTCAACTAGACCACGGCACAGAGTGCCACAGGCAGACTTGTGTTAAACACATCCAGGGGTGGTGACTCCGCCACCTCCCCGGGCAGACCATTCCAGTATTTTATCACCCTTTCCATGAAAAACTTTTTCCTGACATCCAACCTGTATTTCCCTTGGAACAGCTTGAGACTGTGTCCTCTCCTCCTGTCAGTGCTGCCTGGAGAAAGAGCCCAACCCCACCTGCTACAGCCACCTTTTAGGAGGTTGCAGAGAGTGAAAAGGTCACTCCTGAGTCTCCTTTTCTCCAGGCTGAACACCCCCAGCTCCCTCAGCCCTTCCTCACAGGGTTTGTGTTCCCAGCCCCTCACCAGCCTCGCTGCCTCCTCTGGACACGCTCAAGCGTCCCCACGTCCTTCCCAAACTGATGTCTCTGTTTGGGGGCAGCGCTCCTGGGAGGGCGAGAACAGGAGTGATGGAGAGGTTTCATGGAGGATTTCACATGGATTTATGGAGGATGCCCAACAGCTCCTCTCTAGAGGGTGTCTGTGCTGCTGGGGGTCACGAAGACATTTTGTGAGGAGCCTGCATTCAAAGCTCATCATTCAGGAGGGCAAAGTTCATTTTTCCAGCCCCTGGGATAAAGAGGTTATCCTGCCTTTTCAGAGCCTGCCCTGCTGATTTTAAAGGTGCAAAAAAGGGGGGAGGGAGCCCTTGATTAGGCAGGCAGGAGTTGCTGTGTGACATTTCTCATCAGGAAGCTCTTCAGGCAGGAGCACAGGTTTTTTGTCCTCTCAGCTGCACAGGTGGGAAGCTGAGACCCCAAGCTTATCAAATAAGGAGCAGACAGCTGCAGGGTGGTTTGATCCCACTGTCAGTGTGTGAGACCTGTTGTCTCTTCAGTCTCACCACAGAGGAGATGAGCCCTACAAGAAACCCTCAGGTAAATACATTCATTCTCACAATGGTCCCACGGAGATTTATGAGCACGAGCTGGGCTGGAGTTTCACAGGTCAATTTATCTCCAGCAAAGCCCTGCTGGCAAAGCAGGTGCTCAGGACGTTTTGTTAATGAATTATCCTGGATTCCTGAGGAGGTGGAAGGAGCCCTGTGACTGCTGTGCCAGCTTGGTGGCCTCAGGTGTCTCCTGAGTTGGCCAAAGAATGTGAGATTCTGTGGAGAATTCTGTGATGCTGCTGCTCTGGCTCCTTTGGAAGAGTTTTTTCTAAGCTGCCCACGAGGGATGACTGCCCAGAGATTCCAAAGAAGGGGGACAATGGGAGCTTTACCCCAAAAATCCATGCCTGTAAGTTGTGTGCCAGTTAAATCCTGAGCTACTCCAAATCCAGGGCTGTAATTTGGTGTTGGCAGCTGCTTCTCTTGGATATCTACAGCCACATCATTTTTTGGGAGCAGCCCCTTGTGGGATCAAGGTGATGCCTCAGTAACCAGCTTTACCCACCAAAAAAAACCTGAATTACCCTTGTCTTGCAGTCTTTGAGCACCAAAGGAGCATCTCACTCCCAAACAAAGCACAGAGCTCCCCTGTGAATCAGTGATAACCATTTAACAGCATGGCTAAAACACAGCCAGGGGTTGATCCTGGTTTTATCCATTTTTCCTGTAATTTCTCGTGTGAGGTCTGGTGTGGCTTTAAATAAGCAAAGTTAAGGAGATAACAAAGGGGGAATGGGGACAGCCTCAGGACAGCTCTTCTCATTTTCTTGTTTTCAGCTGCTTTCAGTATTGCTGCACATTTGTTTTTTCCCTTGGAGTGTGCCTGGGATTTCTGCCAGGCAGGACAAGGGGATTTCTCACTGGGGTTCTATCCTTTTCCCCCTGAGAGGGATTTAGCTGCTACCCACTGGAACAGATTGATTCTCTTGTACAAACTGCCTTTTCACCCTGCTGATGAGCAAAAAAAAAAAGCATCTCCTGAATCCCCGGGTCAGAGCAGCCCTGGGCTTGTTCTGGGGGAGGCTTTGCCCTCCTGCCCCTGGGGAGCCAAGCAAACAAACCCCAAACAGGATTTCATCCCGTGGCTGTTCTGAGCCAGCTCGTGGAAGGAAAGGGGGGTATTTATGTTAACAAACAGCTGGAAAAGCTCCGAGCCCTGCCATAAAATTTGGCCACAGAACGGCCCCAAACCTCGAGAGGGAAATCTCAACCATTAAACAAATCCCTCTGGGCTTTAGTGGGGGATCAGTTACACCCACTTGGTTTCATCCTCACATTTGACAAGGCTGCTCCATAGGGAAAACACTGATTTCTTTTCCCCCTCTCTGGGGTTTTGCCCAGTGTTAACACCAGGATTGGGAATAAAGCCCATCACTAAGCTCACACGTTGGCAGGATGCTGATTTATCCACGCTCACGCTGAGCTAAAAGCTCTCTCCCATGGAATCAGATCAGAAAACGTTGTCATAAACAGGAATATTGATGTTTAGATCAAAGGGAATTAAAAGCAAGGGGTTTCCTCCTGGTTTAAATTCATGGCACTGCTCCCAAGCACTGCACAAATCGTGACGTGTGCCGTGCTCTGAAGGAAAATTGGGATGTTCAGCCCAGTTCCTTGCAGGGCAAAAGAACAGCTCAGGGAAAATGAAGAGGCAGCCCCAGAGAGTGAGGAATTACAGCAAGAAATTTACAGAGACACCTGGTGAGAAAACCATTTAGGAAAATGTCAGTGAAACATTATCGGATGTAATGAGTCATCCCCCCAAAAAACCAACCCAACAAAAAAAGGTAAAATACTGAGATAGAGGATTAGTCCTGAAATAATGGTGGTAGCAAGGATCAGCATTAAAGTGCTTTTTCAAAATCCCTGCTCCAAATGATGGCAGTCAAACACTGGAATAAAGATGTGGCAAAGGAAGGAATACAAACAAATGCTGCAAATTCAGAGATAATTTTGAGTAAAGGGTTGGGAATTCCCACCTCAGAGGAGGAATCAAGACAAATAAATACAATTATTTAGCTTAAAGAGGGAACGTGACTTAATAATAATATATTGTATATTGAATATCCTGTATTATTTTATATTTTATATACATATACATAAAATATTTCCATATAATGAGGATGAATAAAACAGAGGAGATGAGAATGAAATGCTCTTTTTTCATCCCTCTTAATGCGGGATCTGAGGACACCTCCTGATGCTGAAAGACTGAATCCTCAGGGGATAAAAGGAGCTCAAATTAACCTCCAACCATGGGATATCCCTGACATCAAGGACTTTGTGGGAGGTCCCACTGGGACAGGGCACTGCTGTGGCTGAGAACATCCAAAGCCATGGCAGGAATTAAAAAAAAATTAAAAATTGTCTGTGGACTACCTGAATTTGAGGAGAAATCAAAACTCTGCAATTCACCCAAGTTCACCAGAACTGGAGTTGAAAATCTCCAAAATTTAGAGACAGGAAATTTCTCCTTTGGGCTCATCCTCATTTTTTTTTTACTGGATTTTACACACACCCAGTGTGGGCACTGCTGTGACTGCTCCTGAGCTGCTCCAGCTCCGTGGTCACAAAGGTTTGGAGCTTTATAAACAGCACAGTTTAAAGCCTCTGTTCCCCACAGCTTGGAAAGTCTTCCCTCCTTAGAGATTCCCAGGGTAAAGAGGATTTTTAAAATACATGAACTTCAAAACACGGAACTTTAAAGCCCCTTTCGAGCCTACCAATAAATTCATTAAAAATTCCAAAGTCTTTGCTGGTAAGAAAGCACCGGTGGGGATTAATTATTGTGCTCTCTTCTTGTTCCAAGAGCCTTCCCAGTTTTGCCAAGGTTTGCACTTTTCATGCCATAAACTCCAGACATCCCTGCTGTAACATCATTCCCCTGCTACCCAGATTCCAGCCTGTTCCTCCTGCAAAATGTGGGATTTTGGAGGGTGGGAAGGGCAGGTTGCTCAGCCTGGAGCTCCTCATCCTGGCCCTGAAATGTGGCATCAAAATTAACTTTATGATGGGTGTTTATACAATTATTGTGCCTGCTGGGAATGCTCTGTGGAAATCACAACCCCGAACAGCATCTCCAAAAGAAAATCCCCAAACACTTGGGCTGCTCCTTGGGTTCAGCACAGGAATTTTTAAGCACCTCAAGAGCAAACCTGGTGGGAATGCTGAAATTGTCCCTGAATTTCCCTCTGGCAACAGGATCCCCACCCTCCCCAAAATAAAATGTATTTATATCATCCTCCCAACAATACAATTTGCTCCCAAACCTCTGTTTTCATACAGAAACTGTTGGAATTTTTCCAACAAGTTCTACTCCAGTAGAATAAGGAGCTGCAGCTGATGGAACCTGGATTTGCAGGAGAGGCAATTTGCACAAATGCCCAGAGAAAAACAATCAGGAATTCAAAGGAGAACAACATGGTGGGCTCGTTGCTTCTGAAAATGACTCCCTGGAAGAGAATTGGCCCGAAATAAGGATTTGTGTAACAATAAATGAGATTTTCCCATAAAACGAGCAGCATTTTCTTCAAATTCTAACACAAGAGGGGAAAAAAAAAGGCTGGAAAGACTCCTGGAAAAGGACTTTTATGATTGGGTAGATACAAAAATACCCAAATCATATTGGATTTACATGAGCAACTCCCCACTAGGGAGAGAGGAAGCTGGGCTGGTTAGGAAAAAGATCTTTAAATCCGTTTGTAGCTCTCAGTGTCCAAAGGGAAGAGGCCACGGGAAAAGAAATTCCTAATGATTTGCTCATAAAAACACACAACTGGCTGCCAATGTGTTTGAAAAAAGTGAAAGAAGAGGAGGAAAAAGAGAAGGGAGAGGGATGGGATGGAGAACAGCAGTGCTGGCCGGGACTCCAGCACTTCTCCAGAAAAGCAGGATGGAGGTTTCCCGAAAATCCGTAATTCCAGCCTCTCCCTTTGGTTTTGTTGCTGCTTTGTTTGATTTTTTGGAAGGAATGACCCCGTTAACAGGCTGGATGTGACCCCAAAAGTGAGGGGAGACTGTGGCTGCTCCTGCTCTGTCCCCTCACCACAAATTGACTTTTGCCACGGTGTCTATTTGTGGATGGAAATTGAGGCTGGTGTTAATTATCTCCATCCCATTCCAGAGCCCGGGAGTTTTGGGATGGGGAAATGCCCAGGCAACAGCCAGGCTTGAGAGGATTCACTTCTGCCCACCAAACTCCTCTCCCAGCCCTCAAATCTGCCCCTGGTGCTGTCAAACAACAAAAAAATCCAGGAAAAATTTGTGGAGAACTCCCTGTATCCAGGCCCTCGCTGAGGGTTTGAGGTTCACACTTAGCAGAGGCTGCTTGTGTTTCCTGTTCCTTGAAATGAGTTGAATTCCATTCTAACAAAGGGAAAAACCCCAGGGTTTTGGGGGGTGGGGAGATGTGGGGAGAGAAGTTTCAACTCTGATCCTCCAGCCCAGTTTTCTCATCAGAAACCAACCCAAAGAAATGAAAAAGAGAAAAAAAAACCCCACTAAAAAACCCTCTCCCAACTGCTCTTCCTGCAATTAGGGAGCGATCAGCTGCCAAAATGTGTGCCTGGGGCTTGGCTTTCCCTAAGATGTTTATTTTACTGGAGCACAGATCACATTTGGAAGAGTTTAGGTCCCCTCTTGCTCTGATGAGAGCCAGAGCACGAGAGGCAGCCGCCAGCCCGGCTCCCAGGGTCCTGCTTGTCCCTCTCCCTCCTTGGGAAGGGATTTTTTCCAGAGCCAGGAGCTGCCATCACCCCCTATTTTCCCCTTTCCCCCCCTAACCCTTGGCAGGTCCCTATTCCAAGCCAAATCCTGCCCTTCCCACCAAAACCCCAACGGCTCTGGAGTCCAAAGTGGAGCCCAGCACGGATCCTGCCACGCTCAGGGATGGATCAAAGGGAAAAGTCCAGCTCCTGAGCCTGGGCACAGCTGGTTTGGGGGGCACAGGGACCCATGGGATGGACCAAAGGGAAAACTCCAGCTCCTGAGCCTGGGCACAGCTGGTTTGGGGGGCACAGGGACCCATGGGCTGGATCTGTGATGTCCCAGCTGGGGCTGGTGGCCTCCAACCACATCCAGGGGGTCAGGAAGTCCCCCCTGAGCACACAACACCCCAAAGAACACCCAGGGATTTGTGCTGGAGGAGCTGCACATCCAGAAGGTCTCGAATTCCAAAGGAAGAGGAGGTGGACACAGTGAGGCAGCCAAGAGCCTCTCACCTGACGTTTGGCCAGGTTTTAGTTGGAATTTGCACATCTACCGAGCCAGAAAAGCTTTGTTTGGGCCGGTTTTCAACACAGGGGTGTAAAGCTGGCCCAGCAAACCCTGCTCCCGTGGCCATCCCGCTTCCCTGCAGGGAAGGTTGGCATGAGATCCCTGGGATGGGGAGCCCTGGGCAGTGTGGGGCTGCTCCCTCACTGCTCCCTGCCCTGCTGGTGGAAATTCCAGCCCTGGCAGGCATCTCCTGCACATTAGCACCCAACCCTGGGTCGCCCTCAGCCCAGCAGAACAGAGCCCCCGAGGTACCCTCAGCTCCCCTCCAGTGAGGAATCACAGGATATGTGATTCCCTGCCCCTGGCTTCAGAGGAAAAAGGGATTTTTGGGG
Source organism: Nicator chloris (assembly GCA_013400495.1). Classification (NCBI taxonomy): domain Eukaryota; kingdom Metazoa; phylum Chordata; class Aves; order Passeriformes; family Pycnonotidae; genus Nicator; species Nicator chloris. The sequence goes on from WAAE01022211.1 coordinate 697,307, forward strand.
GGTGTTTTTTTCATCTTCTGTTCCAATGGGAGGATTTCCCAGCGCCCCTCCCCTCCGTTACCGCAGCAGAAGTTGAAACCGAATTTTTGGCACCCTGTGGGTGGCTTTTCCTGCTGGGCACGGGTTTTGGTGCAGTTATTTCATTTCAAGATCACTTTCTCTGAGCCCAGGGGCAGCAGAAAGCGGCTGCAGCTATTCCTGCAAAGCCAAACAAAGGGGAAAATCCGGGCAACGAGGAGGAGCTGGAGCTGCCCAAAGCAAACTCCCTCTTCCCCCAGCACTCCGCTGCTTTTGGCAGGTTATTTCCCTGCTGATGGGGGGATTTCGGCCTCCAGCTCCCCCCCAGAGATGGAAACAGAGCCGGGAGCAGAGGTGGAGCTGGCTGCCGGGCGGGGATACAGAGCAGCAAAGTGATCCTGTGCTCTGAGCAGCCAAAGCCTGCCCAGCTCCCCCAGGCCCCCAGCACGGCAAATTCTGCTGGACCAGCAGGAAAACCACAAAAACCTTCCCCGGATTTTCCCTGGCTGCCTGTTTGGCTTCTCTGCTCCGACACAGGCCCCCCAAAGGGAAACATTTTGCCTTTTTCTCTGCTCTCTGCACCCACCAGTGACGAGTTTGTGTCACTGTGCTCCCAGCTGCCTCTCCAAGGAACCGTGCTGGAAAGATCAGCCCACCAACCACCCAAGTGGTTTGTCCAGATTATGTCAAAACACACTTCTAATTTTTTTTTTCTTTTCCCCCCAAATCTCCAGCTCATCTTTGGGATAACGAGCCCCATTTGAGGGCCAGCGTGACCCAGCAGCTGATGAAAGCAGGGAATGCAGGACAGGACTGGCTGCAGATGGGCATTTCTGCCAGACAGGAGCTGCCAAGGGATAATCCTCATTCCCCAGAGCACGGAGCACACCAGGGTGGATTCATCCCAAAAAACACCCCACCCCCCCAGCTCCCCAGTGCAGCGCTAATCCTGGGTAAGAGGGAATAAAACGCCTGGAAGAACATCTTGCCACCCTGGGCTGGACAAAAGGAATCAGCCTCGTTTGACACTGGGATGTGTCAAAACACCGGCTGGCAAGGCCTGGAAAAACCTCAGCGTGTCCAGGGGCTTTGGACCTTTCCCTGGAGGTGCCAAAAGCCCCTTTTGAGATGCAAAAGAACCTTCTGTGCTTCAGATGCTCCAGAGGGTTTTTTTTTTTCCTCTTCGCTCCATCTCCCGGGAGCCAAGGGGTGTGTGAGGATGAAGGGTGGGAGTGGAAGAGGGTGAGCCCAGTTTGTGCCACCCCTGGGGACACTCAGGGGACAGACAGAAACCCCTGGCCATGACACAGCCCCCGCTGTCGCCGCCCCCGTTTGCAGCGTTATTTTAAAGCTATTTTTAAAAGTGGTTTTGAAGTTATTTCCATTCAAAGAGAGCAGCAGCAGCAGCAGTGGGAGGTGGGAATTCACCGCCGGGCTGAAGTGATGGATGAGCTCACTAAACACCTTCATTCACCGCCTGAAAGGGCTGGGGAAATAAAATAAATGTAAAGAGCGCCTATCAAAGCTTCATCATCCGGCTTGATTGTCTTAATTGGGAAATATAGCCCGGGGTGACAGGCAGGCTGGGCTGGCTGCGGATTAAATGGGCACCGCTTTCCCCCGTGGAGCAGCATCCAGGCCCCAAACTGCCCCTCAACCACCCAAAACAGGGACTCAGTGCAGGTTTAAACCAAGCAAAATCATCACAGAGTGTCTGGGCGACCTCCAAGCTGGGGGGGATGAGTTATTTCCCCAGCTGATTCCCTTGTTTAATAACAATTTCTGCCGGTCGGTTCCCGGCCCCGCAGCCCGAGTGGCGGGGATGGATTTAAATAATCCCTGCCATGTGTCCGTGGAAAATCTCATTTCCACTCTGCCCAGAAGCAGAGGAGTAATTATTACCAAAAAAACACCTAAATTAAAACCTCCACACTTTTCACCATCGAAGGCCTTCTCTAATTAAGCACCGGACTAAAAAACACATTTAAGGAGGCACAAGCACACAAGTGCAAGGAGGAGGGAGGGGAGTGATGTTTGTTCCCTCTGAGGGAACGAAAAACCACCACGTTATTCCTTGGTTCAGCTGCAGGAGGAGACAGGAAAGAGGAGGAGGAGGGTGGCTTGAAATCCAGGTTTTAAATCCCAGGTAGTGCCTTAAAAACCCGAAGTTTATAAGGCTGAGAGGGAAAAAGTCAGCGGGGAGGGATGTCCTGCTGCTCTAAATCACCTCATCCCAGCCTCGGGTTGTTCCTGCTTTATTTTCCAGCATTTCTGGCCGGCAGGAGCAGCAGAAGCAATCCGAGCCTTTGTCAGGGTGGGTGTCCATCAGCGCGGGGGGAACGGTGCTTTGCAGTTTGGGTCAGTTGTTTTCAGCTCTGGGACAACCCAGACCAGGAGCAGGGCAAGGGCTCATTTCACACATCCCCTCAGTGGAAAACCCCAAGTGCCTTCGATGTGAGAGCCCTGTGCCACCAACCCGGGTGGCATTTCAGTGCCCATGAATTATTTACAGTTCGGCTCCAGCAGCTTCAAATGCAGGTCCTGGTTAATGCCAGCTCCTGGCTGGGCAAGTTGTGCCAGGAGCTGCAGCCTCTCCACGGGCAGGGAGAGCCTCTCCCCCAGCCCAAGGAAAAGAACTCATTCCCACCCCAAACCTGCTGGTCTGGTGGCCAAACAGCTCTCAGTGGCAAGGGGTGATTTCAGCACCTGCTCGGTGTGGTTTGCTCAGTCACAAAACCCTGGGGCTGCCAGAGGGGATGTTCAAACATTAAACAGCATTTTTGGGGAAGAGATTCATTGGAGTTTCTACACAACAAGGAGCTGCAGGGAGCTGCATCCCAGCTTCAGAGGGTTGGGATTTTCCCCTTTTTTTTTTCTTGGGAAGCAGCTTGGGCACATTTAACCCCAGGTTTAACCCGCCCATCCCACCCAACCCCAACCGTTGGGGTTCCACAAAAAAAATCCCAAATCCCAGCCAGGCACACGCAGAGGACCAGCCCCAAATGTTGCTCCCGTGCAGATATCTTGGAAAAATGGATTTTCCACAAAGCCAAGGAGAGGTTTGGAAGTGGCCCAGCCCATCAGAGGGCACAGACAGAGCACGGACTGTGCTTGCAGCCAGGCACGTGCCAAAGGGAATCAGCTCCAGGGGCAGCATCGTGTGCAGGAGCTCTGGGAACAGAACAACTGACAGGGCAAATCAGGGTTTGTTCCCAGCCCAGCCATGAGAGAAAGAGAAAAGTCACATCTTGAGCAGCTATAAAAAGTCCAAAGAGTCCCAGACTGGCAGATGGAGGAAATGCCCCACGGCCATGGAGGAGAGCGAGGTGAGGACAGAGGTGAGGAAAAGGGCATTCCCGGGATAAAATTACATCCAACTGTTTCTCCCAACTCCTTACGGGACCTCATAAAGTTCCTTTTTTTCCTCTTTGTGTGCCCTGAACCCCATCAAAGCTCCTCATTTGCTGTGTGGGGAAGAGCCAAATCCCACAGCCCTGCTGGGACCAGCCCCCTCCTGCTCTTCAGCACCACAAATTGCCAAACATTTCTGCCAAAGCACAGAAAACATCCCCAATTTATTGAGATGGCTGAGCCCTCTGTGAACCCCACCAAACCAAAGGTGTCTCCCGAAGGTTTCCCACTCTCTCTCCCCAAAAATCTTAGCTCGTTTCTGTGTCACTCCCGGCCTTCCCATCACATTAAGACATTTATTAGAGAGGATTACTCAGTGCCTGTGGTTAACCCTCCCCATTCCCAGTTATCCAAAGGGATTTCCCTTTGCACCAAACAGCTCTGCTGCCTGGGGACTTCCCGCCAGCACAGCCAAGCTGGTGACAAGGGACAGCCACACATCAGACACCTTGCAAGACGTTTTTGGTGGCCATTCAATATTTCCAGAGAAAAGCCTCCTCTGCCTTGGCCAGGCTGGGATTTAAGTGCTGAATTTCAGGAGTAAGCAGAGATTAAATCCGAGTTTCCAGCCCTCAGCCATGAAAGTAGGGTAGGACCTGCTCAGAGGTGGCCCCTCACGGGCTCTCAGGACAATTAACAGCAACAACAGAGTAATTAAGCACAAATCTTTCAGTGCTGCAGGAACACAGAGGGGGGACAGCTCTTTTGACAACAACCAGGCACGGGCAGAGAGGAGCTGGAATTTAGTGCCCATCCTGGGAATGAAGTGGGCCACCAAGGCAGGAATTGATCTCCTCAGGACCCCGTGGGTCCGTGGACTCAGTGACCACACAGGTCACAAAAATCAGCAGATCCAGCCCGGCCAGGAGCAGCTCTGACCCTCACCCACCTCCTCCTGAGGGATGCAGGACCCACCTCTAAGCCAGGGCTGAGCATCCCACTGCTTCCCAACCTGAAAAACCACCGGGAGCCAGAGCTTTGCTTTTCTCCACACCGAGGCCACGCTGGAAAGAGCAGAAACATTTGGGAATCACCTGTTTTCCACTGCAAAAGGTGCAAAACTCCACCACCACCCCAAATCACTGAGCTCTGAGCATTCTGTAGCACCCTCTGTCCTCTCTGGTCCCTGGCACGGCTGTGGAATGTCCATGGAGTGACATCCCACGGGCACAGGGAGGAGGGATCACCCACACACACACATCCCAAAGGCTCCAGCTCCCACATTGCCTGCTCTCCTGCAGCAGCTCCAGCACACACACACGCAGAAATGGGATTTTAATCACCAGGAGACCCTGCAGAGTCCTGCTCCAGCCTCCTCCCACCTCCTGGATGCTCTGAAGGAACCGTTTGTTGCAGGAGCTCCAGCTTCTCTCACTCGCCCACCAGCTGCCACAGCAGAGGAGGATTTCCAGCCACAAACATTCCCTTTCTGTTCTCCAAAGGGCTTCTCCCACCATGAAAAACTCATTTTTAATGATTTTTTCCTTTGTAAAGCAATGCAAGCAGGCACTGCCAACACGGAAGCCCAGCAGCCAGCATTCCTGCAGGACAGGAATGTTTTGTGCCCCCTGTGAAATCAGGAGTGGGATGCTAAAAAATCATTCCTGCCATCAAAATAAGGCTGCTCAACCTCTGTAAATTCATCACTAAATCCAAACACCTTCTGTTCTAACAGGTCTCTGCACCTGGATGCCAAATGCCGTGGAGAACACCCAAGCTCGGGTAACCAGGGGTTAAATCTGCCACAGCCTCACGGAGCCTCCAGATTTCCAAAGGAAATTTGGAAATTTAATTATTAATTAATAAATAATTAAATTATTGCCCCAAACGATTAATTTTCCTGCTATTTTCAAGGTGATTCCTAATGATTTCACATCAGAGGGTGAAAGGAGTTCAGGCTGAGTCCCAGGTGCCACCAGCAGAAAGGACAAGTGGCAAAGAAAACAATGGGCTGGAGCTCAGGGAAACCACCTGGGAAACCCAGGAGAAGTGAAAAAAGGATCAGCTCCTGGCTCTTTCCAGGTGCCAGCAAAAAAACCCCGAAAAACTTGGGTTAGAAAGTGCATAAAGTGCCACCCTGGCTCACCGTGGTGTGGGCGTTTGGGGGCTTCTCTGCCTATTGCAGAGCAGCAGCAGAGTCAAAAAATCCCTGAATTTAGGTCCAGATTGTCGCCATTTAATTCCATTTAAACTGAGCTGCTTCACCCTACATTCTTCCTTGCTACGTGCAGGGACATCGACGGGAATTGTGGGGAGGGGAATTTAAAAAATAGAAAAAAGTGTTTATCTGACGTAAATCTGGAGTTACAACGTGAATATTTGATATTCCTTCAGCTGGTGCCCGCTGCCCCCATCCTCCCTGCTGCATTCCCGGCTCGTTCCTACCACAGCCGGGAGAGGAACGGGATATCCCCACGGGATGGTTTCCCCTGGGAAACACCTCCTCCCTCCCAGCCCCTGCTGCACAGCAATCACGGCAGTTTTGATTCCCGGTTTCGCCTTTGTGATGCTGACAGGCGCTTGGCAGCAGCAGGAGCGGGGAGATTCCAGGAGCGGGGAGATTCCAGGATTCCACACTCGCCGGTCCAACCGTGGGCTGGAATGGTGTCCCCAGCGCTGGCCAGGCGCAGGGGAATGACTTCAGCAGGCTGGCTTCACCCTGCTGCTGTCGGCTTTCCCCGATTTTCATCCCTGGATGTTTAATGTGTTCCGAGGGAGGCGCGGAGACGGCGAGGCAGAGCCAGACAGATTTGTAACGTGCCAAAAAATATAAGGTCGTTTGGCAGAGGTTTGGGTGCTGCGGTGCCAGGGCTGGGAGTGTCTGCCTGGATTTAGGGAGCTCACCCAGCCTGGGAGGAGCTGGGATTGGGAAGCACAGCCTGCCCCTCTGCCCGGCCAAAAAATCAGCTCCATCCTCTGTCCCCATCCTCCTCCCGCTGCTCTGCTTCCCGTTCTCACCTGCAATGGATACGGTGGGTGTGGGATGGAGGAAAGCGATTTTCCCTGGAGCACACACACACAGAAAAAAGGTGGATCCGTGATCTTGGGGAGTTCCTGCAGCACCTGGCAGCAGGGCTGGGTCAGGGCAATGCCAACACCTGGGGATGGGAGCTCAGGATTCCCTTGGGAGCAGCACTTGGAAACCCCAGCCCAGAGCAGGATGCTCTCTATAAAATCCCTGTTTTGTGGCATTTAGACCTTAGCAAAAGACCGACTGCACCTTCCAGCAAAGGGTTCAACTCACAGCCGCCTCCCAAAGGAGCAATCTAAACCAGAAATCCAGGAAAATCCCATCCTCCAGAGCCTGGCTGGGGCAGAACCAGCAGCCAGAGCCCCACGCTGGCAGCCCTGAGGTCACTTCCATGCGGTCGGGGCTCGCTGACAGCCAAAACCTCATCCCAAAACCTCATCCCTGCTCCTAAAGCCCTGGAAAACCTCCGCTATTTCCCGGCTGCTCCAAGGAAAAGCTGCAGATAAAGCCTTGCAAAAATCGGGCAGGAGGCTGCGCTCCCACCGCGGCTCGTCCCGGGCTGGGGATTAAGGATGGGCAATTAGAGACAGAGGGGCACAAAGCAGGGCTCCAAATCTTCTCATTTTCAAGGCTTTTCTGTGGTTTTGGGGGCTGCATCGGTGTGACTCGAGCAATGCCCTGATGGGGTGATAAGGGCTGAGCGTTTCCTGCTCTAATTAAGAGGAAAGCCCGCGAGGTTAATGAGCTGCCGGGTCATTACAGCTCCGTGTGCCGGCGGGGCACAGCCCGGCAGCTCCAACACGCCCCCAGGTTCTGCTGCTTTATTGGAAACCGCAAATTTTACCCACCAACACACCTTAAAAGCCACCAAAAACTGTGGGTGACGCCGCTAATGAAATACATTTCTCCACGTTTTGGTCTCTCAGGACAGCACTTCGTAAGGATGATGGGCCAGATCCCTGGGGGATGTGCCCCTAATCCCATCTGGCCACTCAATCCTTTATTTCCTTGTGCTTTTTTTCCCTCCTGTGACCACGTTCCTCCCCTCTCCTTACCTATGCCAGATTTTGTCATTGGATTAATTCCCACTACAGCTCCGTTACCACCAAAAACTCTCCTGGGACCACGAGCCAGCACCTGGATACAAATCCTGACTCTCCCAGGCTGCAGCTTCGTTTCTATTTCTCGCTTCCTTAAGCAAAAATAATAAATATATAATGCCCGACATGAGGAAAACAAGCATCCCTTTCTATTCCCATCAGCCTCATCCACAGGTTTCTCAGCTCTGTGGATCCAGGGTGACACCAGATGGGAATGCTTTGCTAATTTTTGCTTATTATATAAATATATAATGCCCAACATGAGGAAAACAAGCATCCCTTTCTATTCCCATCAGCCTCATCCACAGGTTTCTCAGCTCTGTGGATCCAGGGTGACACCAGATGGGAATGCTTTGCTGAGGAGGGGATCTGGGTTACTTTTTTCCCTATTTTTAACAACAAAATTCCTTCTGGGTAAACTGCAAGCCACGGTGTGCATGGTGACACGTGCCTGTACATTAATTACCAGCTAATTAGGAGCTCTTGGAGCACTTTGGGAGACAAGGGATGTTTGGAGGATGGATGGCTCAGGTTTTCCAGACCATCCCTCCTCCCCGGGGCACTGAAGTGCTGCTCTCCTCTGCAACAGGGAAAGGAAGGTGGAAATAGAGGAAAACACCTCTGGGAGAGCATGAAGGAACCAGAAATGGGGGAAATGCTGGTGAGATTGGAGGGAAAGGAGGATTCTGGAGGTTGTGACAAGCTGGGGCATCCCAGCTCCCTCCCAGCACTTCCCTTCATCCCGGAGGATTTGTTCCTCCTGCCGCTGCAGGGAGCAACAGGCAGCTCCCACATTTGCCAAAAGCCATGGAAAACCCCCCTCCCGACTCTTCCCAGCCCCGTGGTGGCCCCGAGGGGTGGCAAGGCCAGCTTGGGGACAGTGACCCACAGCAGGGACTCACCAGGACTGCGGCTTCCTCTTCATGATGCCCTGGCGTCTCCACTGCGAGTGGGGGCTCAGGTGGTAGGTGAGCTGCCTGCAGAGCTTCTCCATGGCTCCCAGGGAGTCCCCTTCCTGCAAAGACATGGAGAGGACACGGGCTGAGGGCTCTGCAGCGTTGCCATCACTTCCAGGGGATGCTCCGAGCCCAGAGTGGCTCCAGCTGGGAGCTGGGAAGCCTCAAGGGACCACCCTCAAAACTGTCTGGAAAGGGGGAGAAACCTCTCTGATTGCTAAGATTCTGCAGGATTATTATTATCATTGTTATTATAATTATAATATTATTATTATTGTTGCATTGCTATTATTAAATTGTTATTAATCCGCCTTCACCATTTGACGCCACGCAACATCTTCCAGCACAAAAATTTGGCAGAGATTGATTAAATTCGGTTAAATTACCCATTCATTACCACCAAAAACTGCTTCCCAGAGGCTCTGTGAGCTGATAGAGTCTTGGGAAGAGAAAATCTCACAACGTTTAATTGTTGGGAAAAAATGAAAACACGAAGGAACGTGGCGTCGTCTCGATTTTGACTCAAATTTCCACCCCAAGGGACACTGGCTTGGAAAACTTGAACTCTGAAAGTCTCCGAGGATTTGGGTGTAGAAATTTTGGCTCCTGGAAATAAAATAAAACCCAGTCCTCGGTCTCCAGACTGCTTAGTGGTGTTTCAGGGTTTTCAGGTGACCTGCCATCCAATAATTCAAACCACTCATCCCGCAGTGCCCCCCTTGCTCTCTGAAAGGTCACGGGCAGAGCTGAACCCGACTGAAAGCTCAGTAAGGATAAAAAAAGATCTGAGATGTGACAATTTGTGCTGTCTGCCTGGTTTTATCAAACTGCTGCGTCACTGGGGAAGACACAGGAATTAAAGAGGGAACCCTACAACAAACAGTCAGCCTGGGCTGTTCAGCCACGGGGATGGCTCAGGATTTTCTGGGAAAATCCAGGCAGGGATGCTGAGGAAGGTGCTGCATCTCCTCTGCCTGGACAGCCAATTATTGCTGCCTTCACATCCTCCCTGAGAGCTCGGGTTTTGCAGCCTAATTTATGAAATTTATGCAATTTATGCAATTTATTCCCCCCTCACCTCCGCGTCAGTGGAGCGGGACCGGCCTTATAAAGACATCATAAATATTGAATTACCAGGGAGCAACTGGGATTTTGACAAATCACTTGGGGGGGTGTACAGGGAAACAATTACAGCAGGTTTTCTCAGGGTAAAAAAATAAAAATAATTCCCCACAACAACCACAAACCCAGGACATCTCTGCAGGTGGCTGGGACAGAAATATCAGTCAGGATCTGTGGGGTTTGACTCCACTCTGAGAACATAAATTGGGGTTTGACTCCACTCTGAGAACATAAATTGGGGAGGGTTTATTCCCAGACGTATCCAGGTACCCACATGGTGACTCCCAATAATCACAAGCTGCTTTTCCAGCTGATTTTTCCCTGATAATTCCAGGGTGGTGCTTGCCCAGCTCTGTCTGCTCTGAGGGCAGGCAGTGCCAGGGGATTTTAAGGCAGAAACTCCAGATTCAGGGAACCCAGCAGGACGCAGGGTATGGAAAACCCTGGAACCAGGAGCCTCTTCCCACCTGAGCCTCTGATTCCCAGGAAATCTGGGTTTCTAGGAGCACATTTAAACCCCTGCTTTTCAGCACCTCGTTCACCACCGTGCTGAACCCAAAATCAGGGGTTTAATCCCCCAAATTTCATTCCTCAGGCATTCCCAGAGCTCCTCTCCCACTCCAGACCCCATGGCAAGAGCCAGCCCTGGGCCTGGATGAACCCTGAGAGGCTCAGCCCACGGAATTAACACTGAGAAAATTAAGAAAGACAAGATTTTACCTCATGTTTCCCACTGGAAAGCCTGGAAAAGGAGGCAATTCCTTAATTAGAGCCTCAAAAGATTTTGGGAAGGCAGCACTGCCAGCAACACCTTCCTGGCTGTGGAAGCACCAGCCCCAACGTGAGAAGAAAACACCACGGATTTTGACACTTCCCCTACATATATATTTTTTTTTTTGTACCCACAGTGAGCTGCCAGGTGCCAGCAGCTTTCATTTCATCTGTTTTTTTTTTAAATTATTATTATTTTTAAGAGTCCAGCCTCAGGGGTGAGTGGGAGTTTCCAGCTCCGAGCCCTCCCTGGAAAAACCTGGTGTTGAAAAGGAAACAAAGTGCTGAAATCGTGAGGGGGAAGGACACCCTGCGCTGCCAATTGCCTCCAAAATCACCCTGGAAGAGACAATCCAAGCTGTCTCCAGCCTTATCCCAGCTGAGCTGCTGGGGAAGGGAAATGATTCACCAGGGGAACGTGGAGGAGAAGCTGAGAAAGCAAAAAGCAACGAAAAAGAAAGCATTTTCTGCTGGTTCAGATGTGCCGTGGCCGCCTCGCCTCTCGGGTGAGAGGTTTTGTTTTTTCCCCTCAAGCAGCTCCCAGGCCTCCAGGTGGCGGAGGGAAGCTCAGGCCTGAACTTCCCATCGCAGCAATTCCTGGATAATTCGGCCCAAAGGAGCTCAGCTCAGCAAAGCCGGCCTGTCCACGGCGCTCTGAGGGCTCCAGGGAAAGAGGCAGGAGCAGGACAGGGAATATTTTCATGTTTCTCCACATCAGCAGCCGCATCCAGCTCGTCCTTCCACGGCCATCCCCTTTCAGCCCCTTTTCTTCACAAGATCAACTCCCAAACCCTGCAGGTCCTGGGCTCTGGGTCTCATTTTAGCCTCCTAGGCTGCAGCTAGTTCTCCTAAGCAACAGCCTAGGAGGCTAAAATGAGACCCACCCTGGGGTATTTCTGTTTTGGGGGGGTTTAATTTATGATTTAGAGCACGTGATTCCCGCGCACATCGACTCTGGAGATAAAAACCCCAGTGATCAATAAAATTCCCGTTCCAGAGCCCCCCTAAGGCACAGCATGGGCTCCTTCCTTCTGCACATCTCATTCCCGTGGGTGGGACACAAACTCTGTGCTCCAGGAACCTCAGTTTTTTTAGGTTTTTCCCCAAACCTCTGCCATTCCTCCCCAGAGCAGGCCCAAAACTCACACGCAGGAGAAAGGGCTTTGCTGGTGCCGTGCCAAGGGCTCCAAACAAAAGCTTTCCCCTGTTCCTGATCCAAGTCTATCAGGAAATCATTGGAGCTGACGCACGCCCTGGTGGGACTGAGCCCAAGAGCTTGTTTGGAAAGGGAATCAGCTTAAACCCCAGCTTTAAAATCAGCTTAAAACCCAGCCCAGCTCGTGCTGGTAAGGTTTGAACCTCTCTGGGGACGGGGAGAGTGGATCAGCCTGGAGGAGGGATGATGCCAAGTGTTCCTGTGGGATGCTCCCTCAGCCTTGGGATAACACCCCTGCTCCCCTCCCAGCCCTCTGCCCTGCACCACCAGCACCCTCAGGAATGATGGAAAAAAAAAAGCCACAAAGCCCTCTTGGGCAGATCCTGCTGTTTGCAGGGGTGAACTGCTTCCTAAAACACCAAAATCGGTGCCAAAAGCTCTTTCTGCCACATCTCCATCAGTCTGCATCACATCACTCATGGGAGGTCAATGTAAAGCTGATTTTTTGTGGTCAGAGGGCAGGGAAACCTCAGCCTGCAGAGCCTGAATCCCACAGTGCTGGGTTTTGGGAAAACCTTTCCACGGAAAGGACAATAACCAAGCACAAGAAAATTGCATTTTCTCACCACCAGAGCCCAATTCCAGCAGCAGACTCTCCTGAAATAACACACAGGGAAGGCATCACACAAGATGTGGCCCCTCTAACATCTCGCAGGGGGTGGGAATGTGCATTTTTTTTTTAATCTGATTTTCAAACTCTGGGAGGAAAACTGCATTGCAGGGCTGGGGAGACAGGACAGACCACACACACGCAGAGTCCAGCCTCCCCAGCTGATGGTGCTGACAGGAAAAAGGCTGGGATGTGCCCTTTTCCTGAGCACTGAGCTCCCAACCAGCTGATAAATGCTGGTGAGGAGCACTCAGCTGAGCTGCTACAGATCCATCAGCCACACATCTGGGAATACCCATGAATTTCCTCCCACTGCCACCACCTTGCACCTCTACAGCTCCTGCAGGGACAGAATCCTGGGTCACACACAGCAAAAATGCTGTGGGCAGCACCTAAATTGATGCCTTGGGATTTTAGCCTTTATATTTTTCATCTATTTGTAATCCTGCAGCTCTTTAGTCCATAACCCCAAACTCCATGTACAGTGTGAGCTGCTGTTCTCCCATTGTGGTCAGACACAAGAATTCCTCTCCAGGCCTGGCAATCAAGGCCACCTCACTGCCTCAGGCCCTGAGAAATGTGAACAAAAGTGACTTGGGGGAAGCAAACTTGGGGTAAATGACTTCATTACCTGGAGCTGTAATTGGAAAATGAACCCCCAATATGCCAATGGACCAAACTTATAAAAATGTGAAAACTCGTGAGCCCTTGTGCATTTTGGGTGTAGCCCCTGGGGGTCTCTGTGTGCCCTAAATGTACCTGAAGGCCCTTCAATAAATATAAACAAACTGCTTTTTATTCCCTTCATTCTGTCTGGCCTCTGCTTTTAGGTAGCCCAAGAAGGCATCCAAGTCAGCTCCTGGAAGGAGCAGGAATGCTGCCCAGCTCCCTCTTTCCCTCCCAACCCTGCTGGAAGGCTCAGAGGAGAAGCTGTGCCCTGCTGAGCAATTCCAGGCAGCAGCCTGGGGATGGCTCAGGGAGCTCACAAAGCCCAGCTTGGCAAGGCTCAGCTCAGGGGAGCAGTTTTTGGGCAATGCCTTGGGTGCCACTGGTCCTGTCCGGGCTGGCAGAGCCCCAGCACCATTCCCGGCCCTGGGATGAGCTGTGGAGCACAGGAGGGATGCAGGGAGGGCTGAGAGCAGAGGGTTTCCCTGCAAAGGGCCTCTTTCCCCATCATTCCTGCTCTGCTCCAGCCCTCTGGAGAAGGACAGGGCTGCTGGGAGGAGCTGGAGATGGATGGGATTGGAATCCCTTAACAGATTCCAGCTGGGAACGGGATCCGTGGCCCTGTGCAATCCACAGGCAGCCCTGCTCCCACGGGATCTGCTCAGCAGGAAAACAAGGAAAAGAGGCACCAGCCAAGCCCTGCCTGCCCCCATAAAGGATGGGATGTGCTGGGGACCACCAGGCTGCTGCTGCTCGGGGTGGAGAAATGGGAATTGGTCAAAGCTCGGGGGAAATGGGAGCAGGCAGAGGTTGGGAGCTGGGATTTGTGCCCTGCCAAACCTGCAGGGAGCCCTGATCCCGTGGCTGGGGCCTCACCCAGTGCCTGCACAGCACCTTTCAGCACCCCTGGGCACGGTCCTGGTTTTTCTGCCGGGCTCATTGGAACCAGAGGGATTTCAGCACTGAAAAACAACCCTGGGATGAGCAGGGCTGTGGTTAACATACCAATTAATCGA
>WAAE01022211.1:711171-747727 GCA_013400495.1 Nicator chloris
TTATATTATATTATATTATATTATATTAATATATAAATGTATATATACAAGTATTATATTATATATCGACTCTATTATATTCTATTTGATTAATATAATATAACTAATATAATATAATGAATATGTATATTTCCACTGCAGATAAATAAATAACCCTGGAGTCACTGCCTGCCCTCCCTTCATCACCACACGGGCAAGATTTGGGTCCCCAAACTGGATTTCAGGGCTGCTCCAAAAGGAGAGAGCTGGGAGGAGGACGCAGAGCCTGGTGATAAAGATGTTACAGCAAATTAATTTGTTGTCATTAAGAAATGAATGCCCGCTCCTCCTGCAGCAGCAGAGTCCCTGGGGATGGGCAGAGCCCTGGGGGGCTGCACCGGGGCCAAGCACCGCGGAAAAGAGGCCAACGTTAATGATTAAAGAGCCCGGGTGAAGAATTCCTGCCGCAGCACAGCAGGGGAGTGACCCAAATTAGAACAATTAGCCATTGTCTGCGGGCCGCGAGGAAGCAACAGGATTTTTTTTTTTTTTTGGTGTGTGTTATTGCACAGTTCCCACATTTCTGTCACTCACAATCAATCTTAAAAAAAAAATTTAAAAAAAAAAAAAAAGACAAGAAAAGGGCTGTCCTGCAAATCTTAAACATGAGAACTCCCTGGCCTTCCCAAATACATTAAAAGTTAAATTGTGTCTTTTTTTCCCCCTCCCTTTTGTGGTTCTTTTAGAAGACTTTTCACGCTCGCACCATCCCGTTCTGGATGCTGCACAGTTTGCAGCTGGGAGGCACGAGCAGCTCTGCCCAGGCACAGACCACACTTCTCCTGGGAACACCATTCCCTGCACGGGAAATATTTGGTGTGGAGATCCCCCAGCCAAGATTTTTGCTTTTCCTGCAGTTCAGCAGACAATGAACCTTAAAACATGACCTATTTCACACCTGAAAAAGAAAGAGAATGAGAGATTTCCTTCCAAATCCTCCTCCTTGCTTTTTTCTTTTTTTTTTTTTCTCTTGGATGATCAGCTAGGACAATAGGATAATAGTTTGGATTATTAAGCAAAAAACCTCAAACAGTCGAAAGACAAAAAAGCCCCATGTTGACAATGATAAATGGAATTATTATCCAGTTAAACAAAGGCATAAAACAGCGAGACGTGCCCTGGGAAGCCCCAGGGGAGAAAATCCTCAATGGCTTTAATGTGTATCCAATCAGTTATCCCAAATTAGCAGGAGGCAAAGAGAGCAAACCCGCAGGGACTGGAGCTGGGGAGGGGACAGACCTTGGGGTTTGGAAAGGATGGCAGCAGAACGGGGAGGAAACGTGGAAATGGCCCCACGTGTGAGGGGTTCACACCCTGAGAGACCCCCAAAGTGGGAATGGAGACCCCAAACACTCCTGGGAGCCCCTGGGCTCGGGGAATCGGGGAGGGAGAGCCGTGCCCACCCTCCGCAGTGTGATCAACCCCACAAAGCCAGCACAGAGCTCTGCCCACCCCAAACCTGCAGCTGCGGCCCCAAAACGGCTTTTCCTGCTCCCCCACGCGTTTAACGGGACCCGAATTTACGACTCTTCCCTTTTGATGTTGTCACGAGGGGCTGAAGTCATCTAATGATTTTCTGCTTTGCTTTTTTGCCTTCCCTTTCTTCTCCTTTTCGTCCCTCCCCCCGCTGCTTTCCGAGCGCGGGGCTGAGCTCAGCCCATTGTTGCTCGCAGACATCTGTGCTGCAGCCAGTCCCACATGTCCCTTTGGAAGCCCTGATGGAGTTCTCTCCAGCAAATCCTGTGAGACCAAGAGGTAGGAAAGGATTGAAATCCACCTTTCCCCCCCCAAACACCCCAAGAACCAGGAGGTGAACGCAGGGATTGGTGACTGCTCCTCCCTACAACCCCATCCAGGTGTGCAGGGGAGGATGAACCCAAATCCCAAATCAATCCCTCCTCCTGCATGGCCGAGTTCTTGGGCAAGGCATGAAAATCCCCCTGGAGGAGCTCTCCAGGGAGGTGTCCCTAAAATATCACCACGAGGGTGCTGCAGTTCCCCTTCCCTCGTTTCAGGCTCCTCTGGGAAGAGGATCTGGCGTGTGGAGGATGAGGGATGACGTGGGTGATGCCCAAAGGGAAGCAGATGTTGGCACAGCGGAGTGATAGATCCCAAAAATAAATTCCAAACAAAGTGACAACGTGGCCTCAGGGCTGATGGGTTTGACCCACCCCGTAGCACAGAGCAGAAATCCTTCTGAAAATAAATCCTGTCTGGTTTAATTCAAATTAGAGGAGGAACTGAAGGAATTTAATAAAGGCCATTTTAATAAGAACAAGGGGGGGGTTTTTTGGTCATATTTTGCAATGAGCACTGTGGATCCACAGGGCTTACACACAGCCAGGGCCCAGCATCAAATCAGGTCCTGCATCACCTAATGCAGGGGTGTTTTCATACCAAACTACCCCAAATATTAGAAACCCCAGCGGTTTGTGGGAAATCCTGCTGAGAGAACGTTAACAGATGCACAGAAACAGAAAGAAAAGACATGAAAGCTGCACAGAAACAATGCAAACCCAGCAAACAGCTCCGGGTGCTCTTTGGATAGGGAATGCTGCTCATAGTGGAAACCTCACTCCCTTCCTTCTGGTTTGCTTGCAGAGAGGTTTTACCACCAAAAATTCCCTCCTAAAGAAGGTAAAAGAGGAAAAAGAGGTAAAAGAGGTAAAATCTGAAGTGGTATAAATAA
Source organism: Nicator chloris (assembly GCA_013400495.1). NCBI lineage: Eukaryota > Metazoa > Chordata > Aves > Passeriformes > Pycnonotidae > Nicator > Nicator chloris. The sequence continues at coordinate 713,900 of WAAE01022211.1, forward strand.
AAGCCAAAGAAAAAAGGCTTTTTTTTTAAGGAGAAGAACCAATATTCTATCAAGCAAAAATCAGACTTTGACAAAACCTTATTAAAACCCCCACAAAATTCCCCATCCAGCAGCAACCCTTTGCAGAGGAAGGAGCATCTTAGAGGTTCTGATCATAAAACTCATCATTTTGCCGGAAATATCCCGGCAAACCCCAGCTATGGAGCAGTCCAGTGCAATCCCAAACCCAGGTCTGCAGACAAGGGCTGCACAACAAACTGGAAATGCTTTTGCCTAAGAATAATTAAAGGTTGTGGCCCTCATTAGCTGCAAAGCAGGGGGAGGATACAGACCTTGAGCAGCACTTCTGGCCCTTCACCACCTTTTTGGAGCAGCCTGGTGCTCTGGCAGCTGAAGGGGTCCTGGAGCAGATGGCAGGGGCTCCGTGCCAGGGCAAAATTTACATTTTGTGGAGTCCTGCTTGACAGCAGCGTTAAACTCACTGAAGGGGAAAGGCAGCAACTGGTGCAAAATGGGAGTGGGCTCCACTTGTGGGCAGGAGGGGCCTGCAGGGACAGCCAGGCTGTCACCTGAGGGGACAGAGGGCCCCATTAACCCCTTGGCTTCCATGAAATTAACCCAACACCGAGCATGGCACTTGTCTTAACATCGTGATTCAAAACAAACCCCAAATCCTCCCATTCCAGGTAAATCTACCAAAGCTGGAAACCCCAAATAAGTGGGATTGTCAGAGCTCCCCCCTCCTGTCCTGGCTGCAGAGATGGGGTGGGTGGTCACCTCCTTCACCCCGAGCACCAGCCAGGTTCATTCTTTAGCTCCCAGGACAGGATTTGTTCCTGTTCATCCCTTGGAAATTCCAGCTCTGCCACCACAAACCCACGGGAGCGCTCACTTAGGACAACCACAGAGCACCCCCAGCAATTAAACCCTCAATTAGCCCAAATTAGGAGCTGATGGAGCTGCAGCAGTGGCAGAACACTGAAAAGCCAAATCGGTAGAAACAAAGGGGAGGAATGGAACCCAATTTTGCACATTTTCCCCCCAATCTGCTTCTCTGAAAGTGCAAAGGTGTTGACACACCAAAATGAAAAGCAAAGTACAATGGGGCTTATCAAGGGAGGCTGAAGTAGGAGATGAACGGGATTGCAGCAGCTCAGGAAGTCGTTCCAAAGGATCCTGGAGTAATATTGCACTTGGACTTCAGAGAAGCAATTAGAGAAGGCAATAAAATCCGAGCTGATACACGGCCCTGAGGGGAACGTGGAAGATAAAGGGAAATTGCAAAAAAAAAAAAAAAAAAGAATACAAAAATCTTCCCTGAGAGCTGCTGGAGGGTACCAGCTCATCTTCCACGGAAAAGGAGGAATGGCAGAGGGTGTGTGCTGCATTTCCTGGCGCTGTGAGGCCCTAAAAACCTGCCTGAGGTGTGGGGAGGAGTGGGGAGCATCCCCACTCCTGGTAAACTGGACCCACCCGAGTGCTACAAACGAAGCCATGGTGGGAAGGCCACTTAGATGCCAGTGGAAAGGCCACTGGAGCAGCATTTTAAAGCCAAATCCACCCGCATCCTACTGACAGAGCTGCACGAAACAAAGGGTGCGGCTGAAAGTCCGGGAGGGATTACTCTGGGGAAATATCCCGGCAAACAACAGGTTAACCACTGCAGCTGGTGCACGACAGCCGAGAGAAAAACACCAGCGGTGCTGCTGCTGGAATCAGAGGAGTCAGAAAAACCCTCCCTGCTCAGGGGGTGATGGCACTGGATGGCACAGGGAGGATGAATTCCAGAGGGAAACCGGGAAAATCCCCCTGGGAAGCGCAGGTGTGAGCCCACACCTGCTGAAGGCAGCACCCCTGGCCCTCCTCTGTGCCCCCATCCCCTCCCAGGGCGAAAGCAGAGCTGGATTTTTGGGTTATTCATGTCCCGCGTTCAGGACATCACCCAGAGACTTTCCCAGCCTGCGGCAGCGGCACCGCGCGGGATCCCACGGGAACCAGAGCCCAGCCCAGCCCCTCCTCGCTGCAAGAGCGGCCCCGGGATATTTTTGTCATCCCCTGGGGGTTCTCAGCCCTGGGAGCCTGGGGAGGGGCGGCAGGACCCCCGCCACATCCAGGTTGTCGTTCCCTGCAAACGCGAATCCCAGGGAAAGGGCACGACGCTCATCTCCAGCTCATTAACCACCCCGGGGCCCTGCAGGCACAGCAGAACTGGGGGTTTTCCTGATTTTTATAAAGGAAAAAGAGGTGAGGAAGCAGCAGTCGAGTGTATCCGAGCTGTCCCAGCAACAGCCCCGGGAAGCAGCGAGGCTGGAGGGAGCGGGGTCCCTTCCCAGCGCTCCAAGCAGATGTGGAACTACGGATGCAGAGCCAGGAGCTGTGCTGGGGTTTCCTGGCAGGACGGACGGCAAGGGGAAGAAGGAAAGTGACAGAGAAACCGGGAGGATTTAGCAAATGACCCAAAGAATGCAAAACTCTTTGAAGATGGGAAGGGCGGGATAAAGCTGTTCCCCAAATCCCCCACACTGGGAGATAATCACTTGCTGGGCTTTGGCCAAGAATCCCAGTCCCTGCCATCGAGGAAGAGCAATCACTGGAAAGCCTCCTGGCACCTTCCCTATTTACAGAAACTCAGCTCTTTGCTTTTATTTATTTTATTTTCCCTAAGAGAGACACAGTGGGTGGCTCCCCTCTGGAAGGAGCCATCACCTGGTGCTTCCCGAGGAAAGGAGGGCACGTTCTGCCCCTGGGGTGAACCAGAGGGGCTTCACAGGGTCCTGAGCCACCCAAATCTGGGGGAAAGCATCTCTTCCCTGTGGCACAACCAAACCAAGGGATGCAGAGCCATCCCACCAAGGTGACCGTGCTGGGAGCAGCCAAGGCAAGCTTGGAGATCAGCAGCAAAGGGACAAACTTCTCCTGGCTCCAAGAAATAACCTGGCAAGGCAGCTGTGATGCTACAGACAGGCTAAATGCCAGGAACTCTTCAAATTCCAGGATTAGCCCTAGAAATGGGAGTGCTTCCAAGCCCCAGAGGTGTTTTGAGTGCACAGCCCTTCCCAAATCCAGGCATTGCTTCTCCCCGCTGTGAAATGCTCATGGGCTGGAGGGAGCAGCAAGGAAAGGGCTGCTGGAAGTCCCAGGGGTTTATGCTCAGTGCTTTCAGCTCATCCTGCAAACTTCAACACCTCTGAACCCCCCTGCAAAGCCTGACCGTGGTACCCAGCAAAGAAGCTGAAATTTGGGGGATTGTTTGGATTTTTCTTCAAGCCCACAGCAAAGGCAGGATTTGGGGCAGAGCCTCTGGACATGGCAGCAGCTCCATCCCTTCCCCAGGTGCTGCAGGGGAGCAGCAGAATCAAAATGTGCCCTGGGCACTGCCAGCCTTCAGGGGTCAGGGTTGAAACACGGCTTGACTGCAGCCCCAAAACTGCTCAGATTGGGTCGTAACATTTATGAAAACTTCTCTCACCCTCCTGGGCAGGTGGTGAGCAGCCCTTGCTGCCTGAACCAAGGCAGATGTGGCCACAATCAATTCCTCACCCATCAGCAGAAGTTTATCATCAGAGAGGAAGCCCCTCCTTATGAAAGCCCTCAAAGTTTCCTCATTGAACCACTCATTTCTGCAAACCCACGTTTCCAGCAGAGCATCCTCCTGCTTGGCATTCCCACAGCTGTGAGCTGGGCTAGAAACAGATCTCAAAACCCCCAGCCAAGTGCCAGCTCTCCCTTCCAGCCATCCCCCAGGCCAGGTCCCCACCACCCTCCTCAGGTGAATAAATCACCCTCCTGCCAGGGGCAGGCAATCAATACCCTCCCTTCCCTTAAGGGAAATGATATTCTGATTAAATCCCAAATGAGCTGAACTCAAACGCCAATTACCAGCAGAAAACATCAATGAAATGTGTTGTTACTGTTTAATGAGGTGGCTGGCTCTTCATCTGTCACTTCCTTTGGGGAGCTGTGGGTGAAGAGGTCCTGAGGAAAGACTGAAAGTTAAACTGGGGAGCTCCAGCCTTGCCCACAGGTAACTGAAATATCTTTTCCAACTCCTGGTTCATTTTTTAATCCTCTTTTTAATAATCTAACCATCCAACCCATGTGATGATGCCCATCACCCACAGCTGGTGTCACCAAGATGCTCCTGGGGAAGAGAGAGGGGAAGCTGAGCACATCCCTTGCTGCATGCTGTGGCACCTGACATTTGGGAGGCACTGCAAAAATCCATCTCCAGGCTGATAAAAATCCACCCTGCAGCATTTCCAGGGCTTTGCAGATGGTTGGGAAAGGTCATCCTGTCATTGTGGGAGCTGAGCAAAAGGGGGCCTGGCAATTCTGCCAGCTGGCGTTGAGATTTTGGGTTTAGGCAATCCAAAAATAGGATCAAAAAGTTGGAAAGTTTGATAAAAGTCACCTTGGCCACGCTGGGCTGGTTAATGGTCGGACTTGATGGTCTGAAATCTTTTCCAGCCTAGATGATTTTGTGATCAGAGTGTGATTAACTGGTCACATTTCCAATTTCATGTGGAAATGGGGATGCTGGGAGCACATTCCTCAGGCTGGGAGGGACAAGGATCCAGGGGCTTCCTTGCACCCCGCAGGGTTTGGACAAAGGAGGATCAGGCAGGGCTCAGGTCCCATTTCACACAAAACCCCAGTGAGATCCCAGCAGTGGCACCATCACAGCCCATCCAGACCTTGCCATTATTCCCTTTTAGATTTCATGCTTAAAACCCCTGTAAAGTGCAATTTCCCCCCATTTCCCAGGCACTCAGCTCAGCCTCAGCTCTCGCACAAAAGCTTTAGGGAAGGAACATCTCTCTTTTTTGCAGAGCAGATAGCACGACAACAACAAAGAACCAGCAAAGAGCTGCCCCCAGTGGGGTCTGAGCTTTCCAGACTTTTTCCTTCTTCAGGACATCCTCACGTATTGGGGATGTCAAATACCCACAAAGAGGGATCTTCACACCTGAAGCATCACCAGCAAAAAACAAAAAAAGACCCAGGAAGAGCCATTAATACAGAATTAAGTTGAAACCTCATCATCCCCTCTGCTTTTATATCGTATTTTGGGGGTTTAGAGGGGTTTTGTTCATAGATCAGCTGCTTTTCTGATGTTTCTTAAAACAGAAAACAAATAATACTCTGCTTTTATATCGTATTTTGGGGGTTTAGAGGGGTTTTGTTCATAGATCAGCTGCTTTTCTGATGTTTCTTAAAGCAGAAAACAAATAATACTCAGTGTTCTCAGAGCACTTTGGAATCTGGGAGCTGTGTGGGATTTTCCCTGCACACCTCAGAGCAAAAGGGGAAGGTAAAAAACCTCACTGGGCTTGATGAGATCACCCTGTGCTGGAGTGCCCCTCAACCTGTCACCACTTCATACCCACAATTTCATCTCGTAAGGCTGAAAAACAAATTTGATGTCAGGAACTTGGAATGATAATTGGAATTCCAGCTCAAATAATAACACACGTGGCAGAGGAGCTGGATTATGGGGATATTTATATTTATTTGGGGAGAAAGGCCCTGAGCTGGTGGTTGTGGTGCCCTGATTACCTTCATCCTGCACAAACTGAGGTTGTTAATACAGTTTTACAGCACACAGGGGTGGTAAATAAGAAGAAAAATGCTCATTTTAGCCCCGACAGGAATAACACATTTTAAAAATGCAGGGCATAAAAACCTCAATATAATTTGTAAGTTAAGTCCTTATCCCACAGGGCTGAAGGAGGGTTAGAAATGGATTATTCCATCCAGGTCACATCAACCACTTTTCTTGTTTTCATGGAATCAAAGCCACCCTGCAAACCTGATCAGTTTACAGCTCAGGCAGGAAAAGGCATTGGAGCCAGGGATGTGGCCACACAGAAATTGCTCAAATGACGGGAAAACAGATTTTCCATCCACCCAGGGCAAAATCCATTTTGCTTCCACTCTCCAGCTGCTTAGAGGAGCTTTAAAACCTCTCCCTGTCCCCATTTATCTTGAATTTCAGTGGGGAAGGTGAGGACGATGTTCCCTGTTGCACACAGCTCCCAGACTGAGATATTTGCCCAAATCCACTCCCCTGTGTTTGAACAGGATCACGTCTCCCACCTGAGGCCTGGGAGGAGCTGCTGCCCAGGAGGTGCAGGCACCAACAGGAGAATGGCCAGGCAAAGCTGGCTTTTGGGATGGGGCTTTGCTAAGCTGCTCTGCCAGCCTTTCCCTGGCACAAAGCAGCAGCATGGGGATCAGCAAAGCCAAAATCTCACCCTGGGCAGCCTTCAGGCCTTGGAGGAGCTTCCAGGGACATCCCAGGGGTTGCAGTGAAACAGCACAAGGGCACAAGCCCCCAAGCAGCCTTGCCCAAGGCTCCACTTTGCCCTTTCCCCCAGTGCTTATCCCAAATCCACCAAGCCCTCCAGCTGCAGGGAAGCCTGACTCACTCCCTATCACGGCCATCAGTCATCCACACACGTGGCTTTGGTCTGTGGAAAAAAAAAAAAGGGAATTGCTTTAATTTTCCAACAGTTCAGGGCCAGCCATCCCTGCTGGCACGGAGAGCTGTGAATTTTTCACGGGGGCCCTTCTCTCCTTAGGCAAAGTTTGTGTTTTCTGCTCCTTCCTGCAGCTGCAGGAGGTTTGGGGCACCCTGGCTGCTCCATCCCACACCACATGGCTGTGCTGGGGTGTTTTGTCCCTGTTGGGGCCAAGGCCATGGCAGAGACCCCCATGAACATCCCCATGAGCACCTTGGGGGGCTCAGGACCCTCGCTGGGAGCCCGGGATGGCTCTGTCTTGGACTTTTGCCCCTGGGAAGGGATTCCAATACTCAGAGAGGAACTGGAGAAGACACAGGTTTGAAATGGATGTTAGTTCAGTTGATCACAGGGTGTTAAAGTCGTTGTTTTTTTAGGATAGGGGTTGGGAAAGGGACAAAGATGGAGGGTTTGGGGCGTGCTCCTGAAGCCTCCTTCTTCTCTTTCCTTCTCCATTTTCTGTGGTGCGTGGTGGCACGGTCACTGGTAGATGGAATGTGAGGTAGAAATGTCAATTAGAGAGATAAATAGTTGTAATTGGTATAAAACTGTAAATACCTTATGTTTAGAGAGATGGTTGGGTGAACTGTCTTTAAATGAGCCCTGGAAGACCCGCCCAGGGTCACTTTCCCAGCGGTTTTCAAAGGGGAAAGACCTTGTAGCAAAATGCCATGGCAAAAGAGATGAGAAGAAAATAAACCCCTGGAAAACCGAAGCTGGGACTCTGTCTTGAGAAGCTCAGGTGGTGAGCTATCCTTGGAGGTGGCTAGCTCATTCCAGGAGTCCCCTTCTCCTGGCCGTGGGGACAGGCAGACCTCTCCCCGAGGGCACTCCCCCATTCCTCACCCTGGCACTGGCTTTTGGGAAGTGGCTTTGGAGCTGAGCCGCTCTCCAAGGAGCCTTTTCCACCAGGAGGGAGGCAGGAAGAGAAAAGGCTGGCCACAGGAGAGAAAACACTTGTTCAGACGTCTTTGACCCAAAGCAAACCCCCCCTCTTTGCTTGCTGGAAAACTTCCTGCACAATCCGAATTTCCTGCACAGCAAATCTGCCCCTCCCGAGGCCTCGGGAGCCCCGGAGGGGACAAGAGCTGCACTCGAGCACCTGGCTTTCCTTGAGCTGCTTCACACACATCTGCAGACAGGGATGGGACCAAATCCAACCCCCGGCTTCCAAACGAGCTGGAAAAGAGTTTTTCCTTGGCTCCTTTCGCCCCCCAGCCCTCGGGCCGGGCTGGGATCTCAGCTGGGAGATGCAGCCCACTGCCTGGGCACCCACACAAGACTCACCCAAACATTTCCACCTCCCAAATTCCTCCTGCACAGCCCTCCAGCCTCCTCCAGCACAAGTTACGGCTTTTGGGTTGGATTTGCTGCCTGGAATCAGCATCCCCTGAACTCCACAGCCATGCTGGAGAGCCCAGGCCAACTTTTTCCTGGCCATACAGACCCAGGCTGTGTTTACCCAGGGCTTGGAAAAATGATTCAACTTTTATTTTAGCTCAGAGAAGAGACCAAAGGGTCACCTTTAAGCTAAGGGTGGTATAAATAGAAGCTGAGTGAAAAAAAGCAATGTACAGAGAGTCAGGAAAGCCTCTCCAGGAGGCAGGAGGGAAGCAGGACCCCATAACCCTGAGCAGGGACATGTTTAAAAAAGAGAGTTAACAGGGACCAGGGTCCAGGTCAGCTCCATCCACCTCTGGATGGATAAGGACAAGCTCCCAGCTGCCTCAACACATATATTTACGTAGATTTGTGCCACAGGATGCAGAGCAAAAGCCAAAACTTCTGCAGCACTCCTGGCCCTGAGCGATCTCCTGCTCTCACACATCATGCCAAGCCTCTGGCAAAGTGAAGTAAGTCTGGGGGAAGAGAGGGCTGGAAGCTGGAAAATCATCCTGGTGACTAAAGCATGCAACTTTCTGGGGCCTTACAGAACATCAGCATCTCAGGAAACCACCACGGAACCCTGGGGTGAAGTTGCTTTTCACTCAGCTGCCAAAAAGAAAAAGGGTTTCAAGCACAGCTGGTGGCACCCAAACCTGAGCAAGGCAACGCCAGCAGTGAGGAGCTGCAGCACAGCCCTGCTTCCCTCTCCAAGGCAACACCCATCCCTCCATCCATCCCTCCCTCCCTCCATCCATCCCTCCATCCCTCCATCCATCCCTCCCTCCCTCCATCCATCCCTCCATCCCTCCATCCATCCCTCCCTCCCTCCATCCATCCCTCCATCCCTCCATCCATCCCTCCCTCCCTCCATCCATCCCTCCATCCCTCCATCCATCCCTCCCTCCCTCCATCCATCCCTCCATCCCTCCATCCATCCCTCCATCCCTCCATCCATCCCTGGTGTGGTGCTTTGAGCAGTGCTAAGGGTGTGGAGAGCACCAAGGGCATCCCAAAAGCTTCTCCTGCAGAGTGAGAGCCTCAGTGCTGCACAGGCTGATGGATTTGGGGTTTTGGCACCACAGAATGCCAGAATGGTGAGGTTGGAAGGCCCAGGTTTCCTGCTCCAGCAGCATCATCCCACAGCACACGGCACGGGGTTGTGCCCAGACAGCTCTGGGATATCTCCAGGGCAGGGAGGCTCCAAACCCCCTCTGGACAATCTGTTCCAGCTCTCACCTGCACAGGGAGGAAATTCTTCCTCAATTTCAGGTGGAGCTTCCTGGGCATCAGTTCCTGCCCGTTCCTCCTGTCCCGTTGCTGGGTCCCCCACACAGGGACAGCCAGGATGAGGTCCCCTCTCAGCATCTCCTCCCCAGGCTGAACAGCCCCAGCCCCCTCAGCCTTTCCTTGGCAGAGATGCTCCAGCCCCTCCATCCTCTTTGTCCCCCTGCTCTGGACCCTCTCCATGACCTCTCCTTGTCCTGAGGAGCCCAGAACTGCACACAGCTGTCCAGATGTGCCTCACAGGGCTGAGCAGAGGAATGAGGACTTTGCCTCTCCCTGCTCACCCCGGCACTGCCTCCTCCACAGCCTTCGGTGCCAACAGAAACCCGCAGGGGGACGAGGGAGAGCAGGAGGGCACCGGAGCAGCTCCACGCTCAGGAGTGGCCTCGGGGTGTTTTTCTAGGGAATACAGGGCTCTCCTGGGCCGTGGCTCACCCTCAGGAGGAGAAACCAGCTTAGTCACAGCGCTCTGAAAAGGGCAACCTCAGCAGGGGAGCGGGGCCTCTCCGCCTGGAAGCGCGCCCGGCACGAGAGGAGGGTTCTCCACTTTCCCAGCTCATGGGGGAGGAGGAAGGAAAGGAGCTCGTTCTCCACGGGAAAAGGGGTCCATGGATATCCTTGCACAGCACAGGGGTGTGGCTCCACCTTGATCTCACGCTGTAGGACAGGGGACAGCTTGGTCTCTGGAGGTGGAGATTCGGGTCCCTGGTGTCCCCTGCAGCCACTCCGCCCTTCCCAACACCTTTTACTGAGTGCAGAGAGAGTTTTGTGAAGCCCTGCAGAGTCAGACTCGCACCACAGCCCAGGCAGACACAGCACCTTTGTGGCCTTGCCTCACGACACGAAAGAAATCTGTAAATGCTTCAAAAAAAAAAAAAAAGAAAAGCAATTTCCCTCCTTTTGAAACCCTGGTGGAGGCTGTCACTGAGTAAAACACCCACAAGAAGCAGCAGTGAATGACTCCATCCCTTCAGACACTCTCACAGGAAATTAAAGACCTGTTATTAGCAGCAGATACAGGAGAGGGATGCCTGCAGGTCCATCCACCCATGGATGACCCAGGCTCAAAAACGCCACACACAAGTCAAAAGAAGTACCAACATTAGCCAAATATCACTTGTTAATTAAAGACCTGTTATTAGCAGCAGATAGAGGAGAGGGATGCCTGCAGGTCCATCCACCCACGGATGATCCCAGCTCAAAAACGCCACACACAAGTCAAAAGAAGTACCAACATTAGCCAAATATCACTTGTTCATCTGGAAAACCTGATCCTCTTGGTCCACGCCCGCCCCAAACTGGGAGGATTTCCCCCTGAAACTCAGGGAGAAGCTCCACATTCCCAGTTTCCCAAGGCAGCAGAGCCCCAGAGCGTGAGGAGACCGTGGCACCTACTGGTTTGGGGCAGTGGATGTATCTTGCCAGGCTGATGATGAGGTCGTGGGTGATGGGATCCACCAGGTTCCGGAAGCTGGCGTAACGATAGAGGACATCGTCCAGAGAGGTCGACTCCATCCCTAAATCCTGCAGGGCAAAGGAGCAAGGTTAGGGGGGATGTAAAAGCCAGTGGTTCCTGAAGTCAGCCCTCGCTGGTGGAGGAGCCGAGGAGGAAATGATCCCCAGCAGCTCCCACTGAAAATCTTGTTGGAGGGGTTTTGTTTTTCCCGCGGTTTCGGTGACAAAGAGGAGGAAGGGACACCTTGTGCCTTCACCTGCTCTGCTAAGAGGCTTTAGGGCTGCAGGATCAGCCTCATAAAGCCACTGAGTTAATGGCAACAGGATAAAACCCAAGATGACCCCCAGAGAACATCACACGGAGCTGCAACTGGAGAACAAATGCAGCATTGGGTGAGTTTGTGGGCCTGATATTGCTGGGTCTGAGAGATTTTAGCCTGCTAGCTTTCGCCCAAGGGAGAAATTCTTAAGAAAGCTTCTTCTCAAAACAAATCCTGGCAAACACCTCTCCTTTCTCAAAACAATCTTTCTCCAGGTGGGGTTTTGCTTTTCTAGTTCTCAAAACATTTCAGCTGTTTCTCTGGTTTAACCAATGGGCTCAGAGAGGTGTCGTTCCTATTCACCAGTCATGGTAAGTCTGTATCAGAACACCTTATAAAAGTAGTAAGAATTAGACAATAAAGCCTTTTTTTTCTATGCTCTTTGCCTTCTGAAATATTTGGAGTCTCATCTTTTTTCGTGTCCTACAACGATGTGAGTTTTCTGCACAGGGAGGGAAGAAGGAGCCTAAAACTGCAGCAGTGGAAACAGAGGGATGGGCTGGGGTGAGGGAAGAGCAAAATGCTGGATTAGACTGGCTGGGAAGGAGTGGAAGCTGTGCCAGAGGAGACTGGACAAGGTGGTGACAGGAGCAGTTCAGATGGAGCAGATCCTGCCCCAGGGATGGGCCAGAGCTCCTAAATCCCCTCCAAGGCTCCTTTCTCTGGTTTGTAATTCCTAGACAGAATAATCTGAGGAATTTTGGCCAAGAACTCCTGGTTGTGTGGAAAACATCAGCGCAGAGGGACGAGGAGGGGAAGGCTTATACACAGAGTGCTCCTTTAACCTCAAATACATTTGTGTCTATAACACCCAAACACCCCTTTGATTCCTTTTTTGAACTTCTTTTACTTCCCACGCAGCTGGTGGCACCCGGCACAAAGGATTCCCTCTTGGCAAACACAGGCCAACAACACCTTGGCACTGCGCAATAGATGAATAAATAAATTTATTAACAAATTAATAAATTGTGCTGAGCTCGGAGATGCTCCAGCCCCCAAAACCCCGCGGGAAGGCACGTTGCTTGTAGGTGTGGATGCCCCGTGATTTCAGACAGGTTGAAAACAAACATCTGCCCTTAAAAAAAAAAAAATCCATGGCAGCCCGAGGGATCTCACACTACAGCAGTTACAGCTCGGGCCACCAACGAGGTGACAAGTGTTTATCCCACTGGTTTCCTTGGTATTTTAGGATCAGCCCCGCAGCACTGGCTGAGGTTTCACCAACTCCTTGGCTGCAAACGGGTTATTTAGCCAAAAAAGAGCCGAGGCGGTTAAAAACCACACAAATGTGAGGCTGCTCTGCCTCGGGAGCACCAAAAAAAAGCCTCGGAACGACAAATCCAAGCGGCCACAAAACCCAACCCGGCACACGCCCGCCGGGAACAAAGGTGCCCGGCTGGGTAAACCAAGTGGCCAAAGCGATTTCTGGTCTGCCCCACGGCTTCTGCCAAGTTGTACTTCAAAAAAAGGAGAGTCAAGCTCAGCGTGGAGAGAGCTGGGGCTCCCTTGGAAGAGGAAGAAGAAATAGAAATCGTGCAGGGAGGTGCTCAAAGGAAACTCCCGCTCTTCCAGGGAGAGAAGCACCGAACAGCAGCGCGGGTGTCGCCGTCCCAGTTTGGTAAAGCTCAGCACCAGGATTAAGCAAACATTGGATAAAAGCTGGGTTTGGTCCGTGATCTGTGGCAAACACCAGAGGGCCCATCTGGGGGACGTGGGACAACTCGCTGGGACCTCTCAGGAGCAAACCAAGCTCAGCATCTTGGCCCCTTCAAGCATCTCAAAACTCTTCACCGTTTTCTCCTCAGCTAAAATTAAAACGTCCAGCTCACAAATCAGAGGATTTCTCCTCCTCCCTCCTGGTCCACACATTTTTTTATGCACAGATGTCTTTCCCAGCTGCTCCCCAAACCTCTCTGCCACACCAGCATCGTCTCTTTTCCACCACACGCAATATTCTGAAGCCTCTCAAGGCTGGAACTTGTTCGAGGCCAAGTGATGAGCTCATCTGCAATTTAATCACTTAACACCAGTTCAGGCTGTCGGCAGCAAATCACCCATCACCGGCTTTGCAGAAAACGCCCAGCATCTGGCTCCAGTCACTTTTTTTTTTCAGCACGTTCCCTTTTCCCGGGGGATTCTACCTGGATGGCAAGTGCGGAGTTCAAATAAATACGGGTTTAAAGTGGTGGGAGTTATGAGCCAGGCATGGCTTTCTCAGATTTGAGGGGTGTTCAGGAGTGGATCCAAACCCCTGAGCTCTGCTTTGTCCAGGGGTGTCAGGAAAATGGGAACATCTCTGCAGGTGGTGACAGGAAAAAGGGGAATTTTCAAACAGATCACCCGTGACTTCCCTGCAGTTTATCCCATTTGTTTCCAGCTTTAGGAAGCTGGAAGCCAAACCATTCATCCATCCTTGTCGAGTGGAAGGAAAAATTCCTGCCACCAACCAGCTGAGCCTCCACAGGAGGAGACTTCTGCAAATCCAGCAGTGCTAAGCTATTAAGTTAAAAAAAAAAATTAAAAAAAAATTCCAACCCTAACCCACTTTGAGGGGTGAATTTGAAACTTATATCCAAAAATCCAGCAGAAAAAATGTAATGTGTTCCTCCAGCAGCCAGCAATAGAAACTCCCCGGCCATGAAAGGTATTTAAAAAAACCCCAATTGTTTTTCAAAAGAAAACCCCAAGCCCAGTGAGAGGCACAGGGATGCTGTGCCCAATCTGTTGTTCGCAGTAAAAACCCACAAAAACAGCTCTTTTCCCCAAAAACTCAGAGCTCACCCTTCACCCTCCAGGCCAACATCACCCAAACAAAACATCTGGGAGCTGCACCCCCAACTCATCTTTCCCTCATGCCAGGTAAAACAACTCCTTATTCCTTCCTGCTGTCAAAAACTGCAGCTCCCAGGCTTTGGGAGCTCCAAATTGTGTTTCCACAAGTGCCAGCATCCCCCAAGCCACACAGAGCCATAACCAACCACATTTTTGCTTATTAAACCATTTATCACTGCAAATTGAGTTGTAATTAGGGGGAAATGCAGCAGGTCCCTGCCAGGAGTCGTTGAGAAAGCAGCTTCTGCTGTTGTTGTTTTCACTAACATGGAATTATTGCTGCCCAAATGAGGTTCCCGTGCAAAAAAAAAACCTCATCACAGCTGCTCACAAATATCCCAAGAGCTGCTCTTTTGGCCAGCACCTCTTCCAACACTCCTTTATCTCCACTAAATCCAGGGCAGCATCCTGAATTTCCAGGCAGGGACGTTGGTGTTGTGAACAAGGGTCGGGCACGAAGGATTAATTCAGTGTTCCATCCATCATCTGCTCCAGTTTATCTGGGAAAAACGATTCCAGCAGGTGAGACTAGTGTGGAGGAAGGTCAGCTCAGAGAGAGGGGTGGGATGGAACCCAAGCCCTTTTTTCTGGATGTTGGACACATCCTGCTGCTCAACCCATGAGGAAAACCCAACCGCTTCCTCCTACTCTTCCCCGAAAAGATTTTTAAGGCAGGAATCAATTTCTGGCTGAGAGAAGAGTAAAGCACCCCCAAAGGTAACAATGTCACAGCATGTTTTGGGACAAACCAGCCCTCAGCCACACAGAGATGATGAAATTTGCCCTTTGGAGGAGGGCAGGCAGCATTTGGGAGCTCAGCAGCTGTGATGGGCCCAGCACATCTGGATGGGACGTCCCAAAAGCCACCCTGGGAACCTCCACACAAACAGGCAACTGCTTCTGCAGGTTTAATGTCCAGCCCACCAGCCTGGAGTAAAACCAGGGTTTAAATACGTGGAGTTTTTTTTCTGTTTCACAGAGTTGATGTGGGTTTGGGAGCCACAAATGGCTCGTTCCAGCCCCCAGCCAGGGTGCAGTGACAGAAGGGAGTCGATGCCTCAGGGAAGGAGCAAACATCTCCCTGGCAGACTGACTCAAATAATAAATGGTGGCAGCTTGAACCCCCTCCAGGAGGCTGGAATTGGAGGAACTTGGAGAGATGGATTAATGGGCAGAGATGTGATGCTGCCAGCCACATAATAAAC
Organism: Nicator chloris; assembly: GCA_013400495.1. Lineage (NCBI taxonomy): Eukaryota > Metazoa > Chordata > Aves > Passeriformes > Pycnonotidae > Nicator > Nicator chloris. Next base: position 728,903 of record WAAE01022211.1, read on the forward strand.
AACTGAGGAGAGGAGATTTGCAGAAAAATGCTCTTTTATTTCATACTGCCAGGCAAAGGCAACGACTCCAACTGGAATTTGGCCAGACTACAGTTAAGACTTCTTCAGGAGAGTGCCTGTGGATGCTTAATGAGGATGGCCTCAGCTCTCCTGATTTACAGAGCCACTGGGATCCCAGGAAAAGCCTGGAAATGCTGTTTGGGTAAGGTGACTCCAGGATTTGCTTTGAACAACTCCAACAATTCCCATCCATCACTGCCTTTAACACAACTCTTAGCCTCCAGCTCACCAAATATTATCCACTCATCCCTCCTAAAGCAGCAGGAGCTGCCCACATCCTGGTTTTCCATCCAAGCTCGGAGATGTGGCTCCAGCTGGGGCTCCAGCCCCAAGCCAGGATCCTGCTGGCCATGCAGAGCCTGCACCAGATGGCTCCTGGTGGGACTTGTCACTTATTCCTGCTGCTCCCAGACGGATGGGTGACAGCCCAGCCTGCCAGCAGGCTCAGCCCAGAGGCACCAGAGTCACTTTAGAACTCTCCCAAGGAGGGGGATGCCACAAAGTTCTCCTCCTGCAAAGGGAAGAGGCAGGAAAAGCCGCAGGCCTAAGGAGGATTTGAGCAAAGCACGGCTGAGGGGTCACTCTCCCACCCCCTCAGCTCCTGGGAGGCAGCTCCACCCAGAGCCACCCCCATTCCCTGGCTAAAACCCAAAGAAAAAGGTTCATGCATCAACCCTGCACGACACCCACCCTGTTAACTCCAGTCTGGCTGCTGGGCCTCCCCTTCACAGCTCTGCAGTGAAGCATTGAGTGCAAATATAACCAATCTCATCAAATCTGCCATTTCCGTCCTCGTGTGTCTGCCCAAAGAGCCTCCTGGAGCATCCCAGGTGCTGCCTGGAGTATCCAAACCACAGGTCAGGAGCAGAACTTGATAAATTTATCGAGCTCCACCCTCGACCACATCGTGCTGTCAGCTCCCAACTGCAAAAAAAAACCCCCAAACTTATTTTCACTTGCAAAAGCCTTCTAGATTTCTGCTGGAAAATGGACTTGGAGGACAGGCTGCCTATTATCTCCTGTCAGGGAAGGAGCCAGAGCTGCCACCTGAGCTCAGTCTGCTGTCAATTCATATGAGGAAGGTGATTCATCCTGCTCTAAGACAACCAGGCTGACTCAGTCCCTGGATGAGCTTACCTGCCAAGAAAAGCCCCTCTAATTAGCTGATCCTAGACACTCAGTGTTGAGGCAACTGGAGCAGGGAAAATCCCACCCGTGCTGCTCTCACTGAGCACAACAAGCCCGGAGCTCCGCGTGGTTTCCGTGCCCACTCTCCCAGCCAAAACCAACCCCATCTGCTTTGCAGCTGATCACCCATCCATATTAGTTAGGTTTTTATGATTTGCTTCAGGACCCCGTGGGGTTTTTTTGGAGGTAACCCGAGGCTCAGGCAGCTCTTGTCCTTGGAAGGTGACAGGAGATGCCTGGTGGCCACGGAAGATTTTCATTTGTGCCTGCAGCTCTCGCACCCTGCCCTCACAGGCAGTAAATCCACAAACAACGCTAAAATAAGTATTTACGGGAACAAAAGAGAAAAGCAGAACTGGGATCCTTGCAGGAAAGGGGAAGAGGTTCACAGGCAGAGGATGGCACTGTCAGATGGGGAGGAATCACTCGCCCTCATCGTTTCCAGCGAGGGACCGCCCCGGTGCCTGGGCTTGCAGCAAGTGAACGGTTCCCGGTACAAGAGCAGCATTCCAGTCACACAATTCCCTGCCTGGAATCACACACCAGGCTCCCCACACCCCCTCCAGCTGGTGGGAGTTGTTGGATCAACCCCGAGCCCACAAGCCCTTGGTGCAGTCAGCTCCTCAGCCCCACCTGCACGTGGGGCATTCCATGAGGCAGACACCCCGGCTCTGCACATCCCTGCAAACATCCCTGCTGGGAAAAGAGTCCAAAAACCCCTCACTCAGATGGCCCAGCCTCAGTAATGAATCAAACAGGCAACAAGGCTGGTGCTGCCTGTCCATCCTGCCAGCTGTCTGTCCTCCCTCGGGTGACTCCGTGTGTCACCACTCTGGTTAAACCGTGGGAGAGGGGCACGGGTCTCACAGGTAATGGAGGTCCTCGGAGTTCAGGGGCATTGGGAGAGGAGGAGGAACAGATCCCAGCAAGGAGAGGAGCAGGGCTTGGCTGTGGAAAGCCCTGCATGGCAGAAGAGATGCTCTGCAGCTGAGCCAGATGGTCCCCAGCTGCTGCCAGGGAGCCTGCCTGGGACAGGACACTGCATCCTCCTGGAGCCCAGCTTTGGCTGAGGGTGCAGCAAAGCTCAGCCTGACCTGGCCCTGGTCTAACAGAGCAACTGAGACACGGGGAGTCCTCTCCTCTCACTCCTCCCTGCTCCAATCCAGCCACCTTCCCTAAATGACCCTCCCTTCACAATTAACACGGCATGAGCTGCCAGGCTCTGCCATTGCTTCTAAACCAGGCTCTGCTTAGGAAGGCATCAGGATTTACTGTCTTGGCCCAGCAGCTGTCACCTTGAGAGGCTTCAGGAGGAGGCCAGGTGGCTCTCCTGCTGTACAAGGGGTGGAAAGCCCTCTCTGAGCCCATCCTGATCTGCTGTTCCCAGGAGCAGGCGACCCCAGAACAGCCAAGCACAGAAGGAATGGCAAATCTCACCTGAAACGACACACTTGCTGTTTTACCCACTCCAGAAATGTTGCTTTTGATGGCCCCCCCTTGCCCTCCTCAGCCAGCAGAGCTGTTGCACTCTAACGATGGAAAAAGAAAGTTTGACAGTTCTGGGGGGTTGATCAATGCAGCCAGAAATTCCGAGGTGGGGATAGCCCAGGGCTCTCCGGGGGTTTTGTTGTGATGCACAGCTCTGCCCAGCCCTGGCAAACACTCCCACACCATCCCCCAGGACCTGCAGCATCAACAAGGAGGTTCCTGTCTCACCTGGAAGCCTCCTGGCCCCAGCAGAAATCAATCTGCACACACAATGAGAGGCTGCAACCCAAGAACTGCTGTGTAAAAGCCCCGAGCTGATTATTATTGCATTAGCCATGCAGGGGTGCATTGTTAACGCTCAGATGGGTGCCAAACTCTGCTTCAAAGGCATGGAATTTCGGGGTGGGAGACTGTAGGAACGTTTTGGCATCCTTTAATAGGTGCTGGGATAAAGCCTCAGACATTTCTGAGGCAGAAAACAAGCATCAGTGATTCCTCATCACAGCCCTCTCCCAGAGTTATTCAAGGGAAGTAATTGAAGGCATCTTTGAGAGACACAAATATTCAATTAACTCTCCAAACTGGCCGCTGTGGAATAATGCGAGCCTGACAAAAAGATAATTTAAGTGAACAAATTGCAGCTGACTCCCATCAAATCATGCCAAGCCTTTATTTTCTTGGGGCCATTTACACCACTGCAGGAGCCTGGGTGGGAGGAGCAGAGGAAAAAATGGGTTTGGATCAATAGCAATACCTGCCTATACCAAAATCCAGGTATATCCCTCTTATTTTTACCAGCAAGGAGAGTGGAATTACTCAGCACAAGAATCTGGCTGAGTGTCACAGCAGGAATTAGGAGATTTTGCAAGGTAAAGATTTAGAAGGAGCAAGATACAGAGAGATTTTAGCTCATAGCAAAAGCAGGGTTGATCTAAACATTGAAATAAAAGCTCCCTGACCCTTTTTTGCATTAAAATTTATCCTCAGGAACAGCCTATTCCATGAAACCACTGAGTACTTTCCCAACTGTTGAAAGGGAATCCCAGCAAAGGAGAAAAACCAACCCAACCCCACAGCACTAAACTCGTTTTCTGAATTAAGACAAAACAACAGGAGTGGAATAAAAAGAAAGGTTTCCCCGAGGAAGCCAGCATCACCCAAGTAATTAATATGGACAACATGAATTCCAATTCTTTCATTTGCAAATCCAGCAGCCCCAGTTAATCTGGAGCATGGACAAAGTCCATTAATAAAGCAGATTCCTGTAATGGGATTCAAAGCAACGGCAAATCAATACATAAAAAAACCCCTTGTGTGGTTAAATAAACTACACTTTGCATAATAACATCAGTGCTGGGATGCTGGGTGGTTACATGGAGACAAATTCCACAGCAACCCCAGCAGGAAAATCAGATTGAGGAGGGGAAACCTGCCTGCTCAGGAGCTCTGGGGTAAAATCCATGAGCCAAGGGAAAAAAATCTTCCTCACACTCCACGAAACCCCTCCTGAGCAGCCCCACAAAGAGCTGGGAGTTCCCCAAGCAGCTTTTCAGGGAGTGAGGGGAGATGATTTCCCTTCAAACCCTTTCTCAGCCCCTCTGGTGCCAGCCTGGGTGTCTCCTGTCCAGGACGTGCCAGTTCTGGGATGCAGCAGCCCCTGGCAGGACCTTTCCTGTGCCCTGCACTGCCAGGACCTTTCCTGTGCCCTGCACTGCCAGCTCAGCTGTATTTACCGACAAACACTGATCCCACCTCTGGCTCACCAAACCACTGCCTTTTTTGCCACCTTTGAAGCCTCACAGCTCCCTGCAGAGAGCTGAACGAAAGGAGAAACCGAGGCACAGAAAGCCAAACCCACACGCCCAAACTCGCCCTGGAAATGTCCCCATTTCCAAACACCTTCAACTGCGAGGCCACGGCTCTGGTCTCCTCCTCCTCCTCTGGGATCTCTCCTCTCAGGCTTGCCAAGTCAGAAAACCACTTAAATACCTGATTAACTACAAGCACATGTTTAAATCCCGCTGGAGCCAAAGGGGTTGGATTAGCAGAGCGCTTCAGACAGGTTTTTGTTAAGCAAAACTTCTTTCCTCCACCCAATTCCCTTCCCAGGGAAGGACTGGGACACCCCAGAGCGAGGTGCAGCTGAAGTGAGCAAAGGAAGAAGCGTTTTGCCCAAAATCAGGGAATGAGATCCCAGGGGGACAAAGGCTGGGCTGATGGAGAGGGCTCTGCCCTCCAGAGCCAGCAAACATTTCCAGTAAGGGCCATTAAAACCCTCCTCTTCATCTCACCACACACCAGGCTCCAGAAAGGCCAGAGGGTGGTGGCTGCTGCTCCTGAGCCCCAGAGATGTGAGAGATGAACCCAAAAATGGCCTGGGAGCCTCCCTGGGAAGGGAAATCCGCCCCAGGTTTCACTGAGGGTGCTGAAGAGACACGGGAAATAAACAGCTTTCCTGCTGTGTTTTCCCTTTCCTGTTTGTAGGGTCTGGGTCCTCTGGGAGGGACTGGGGTGCTCTCTGCACCCCCAAACCCACAGGACCCCCAAGGAGAAGCCGGGAGCATCCCTCCTGCTGGGACGGGCAGTGTCACATCCTCTTCTCAGCAACAGAAGGTGTCAACTCTCCCCGCTGAAATCCAACTATTTCTGCTTTGTTTGACAGTCAGGGCCATTAAACTGCTGCTGTCCCTGTTCCATTTCCCAGCGGAGAGGCCGGAGCAGCTGGGGGGAGGACGAGACACGGAACACACCTCGGCCCACGGAGCTCCTGTCGGGGGAGAGGAGCCTGTGAGGGATCCGCGGCCCCGGGGAGGAGAGGGAGCCGTGAGCTGGGTGATGAAAACCTGAGCTCCCTTTGCAGGAGAGGATCCGCTGCTGAGCCACAGCTGCTGTGCAGGGCTCCTGCCGGCTTTTCCCCCTCCCGGCTGCCAGCCTGCATCAGTTTCCTCCCATCCGTGGCTTCTCCCCAACCCTGTCTGTGGGGTGAGGACAGACAGACGGCCAGGAACGAGGCAGGGAGCAGCTCCAGGGTGGGAATGTCAGCTGAACATCCACGTCTCCATGCCCTGGGACGTTCCCTTCACCCCCCCGGGGTGTGACACCAGCCCAGGAAGTGTCCCCAGAGAGAAGCAGAGGCCTGGGATGCCATCGGGAACTGAGCACGCTGCTAATCCCTCCTGCTTCCCCTCGGGGATCTGAGCCTTCCTGGGAGCGCTCTGCTCTGCTGGATGCCATGGAATGCCGTGGCCGCGGGATATTCCCGGAACAAAGTCTGTGCCCAGCAGCTCCTGCTCCCCGCTCCGGCAGGGCAAGGCCGGAACGCTGATTTTCCCAACTCCCAAACAGCCCCCGCTGGGATTGTTCACACCAGCAGCTCCTGCTGAAGTGAACAGCAGAGGAAGAAACCCCAGAAACTTTCAGGGCACAGCACCAACTCCTTAATCTCGGGTCCCAGATAGAGCCACGGGGCCCAACAATCCCTGGAAGGCGATGCGGGATGATGAGCTGAGCGAGAGGAGAGCCAGGATGAGCTCATTGTGCTGAGCCTCACCTTCCCTGCTCCGGTCCCACCGAGACATCCACAGCCCTGGGCTGGAATTCCTCAAACAGCCACAAGCAGCTGATTTCAATATCGTTAAAACATGACTAACACAGGCTTAGAGCTGGTTTTAAAGTGGAGGAGCCACTGGAGTGGGGTGAATCAGACACCTCCAGCCTCACACACGGAGTTGTGGCTGAGCCATGGGGTGGCATTTAGCACACAGTGACACCAAACGTGCCTTGGGACCTTCTTGCCGTGCCAAGAAATGCGAGAAATTCATGCCTGGAAGAAAGATTCCCTTTTGGAAGGCATGAAACAGGAAGAAAAATATGCTGGTTTTCTCTGAAGATCCCACAGGCTGGTCCAAAATCACCACTGACAAGTAAATAGGTTGAAAAAACCTCCCTCTGAGAGCCAGGCTGACTCAATCTGTGTTATCTTTTCCCTTTTCACTTTATCTTCCCTGATGTGCCTGCTCAGGAAGAGATAAGGAGCAGCTGCTGGGATCCCTGCTCGAGGCTCTGCCACTTCTGTGCACTTCATTCCTGTTCTTGGGGATTCCCTGCTCCCCTTCCCCTTTGCCAGAGGGATGCTCAGGCCCTCTGCTCCTCCATCCCCTCTGAAAAATGAGGAGCAGAGAAGCTTTTCCCTGGTAAAGAATCCTGGGATTATTCAGGGTAGGGGAGAACTCAAGCCTGGCCACTAACCCACCACTAAACCCCACATCCACACATCCCACAGAGCCCTCCAGGAATGGGGATTCCAGCATTTCTCTGGTGCCACAAGCAGCATCCTGCTGGCTCTGGGATGGGTCAGGCAGAGCTGGAACATCTGGAGGAGCTTGGTCCCACCAGGATTTTGCACAATGTCATTCCCATCCTCCTGCAATCCCTGGAAAGATCTCGGCCCGTGGGAATGGCACTGTATTCCTGCCTTTGGGAATATTCCAGGCTCCAGTATTTTTGCCCTCCTCCAAAGGGAGGGCACACAAGAGAACACGAGGCCTTGTGGAAAATAAAGTTGATTTATACGATGCAGCAACACTAAAAGATCTTTTTTTAAAAAAGATATTTCAGGAGAAGAGTTTGGCTGATTTGTTTTCTTTCAGGAGAGGAGTTTGACTGATTTATTGTGTTTCAAGAGAGGAGTTTGGCTGATTTATTTTCTTTGTGTTGATGAAGAACAGCAGCTGATGGGCAAGAGATGAAAGCACCCCAAGCAGAGATTCCTCACCACGTTTCAGGGAACTGCTTTATTCCCCATCCCAGAACTGCTTTACATCTGAAAAAGGAGGGAGAAGTTTCTCAGACCCAAAACCTGCACCGGTGCAAGACTGACCCTGTCACCTGCACCATGGCAGATTCTCCATCCTCCTCCTCCTCTGGACAGCACTGGGGTGGGAAGGAAAGCAGAGGGAAAACCAAGCTGTGCATGGAGAGCTCAGGACAAGCACTGAAACTGTTCCTGTTTTACAGGTCAGCCTTTCCACTGAATGACCAGTGCCATGGGCTGGAAAGTCAGCTTTGGGACATTCTTCCCCTGCCAAGAAATGCCAGGAATTCCTGCCTGGAAGTGGTTCAGTTCCAGCAGCTGGTCCCCACGTGGGAGCAGGGCCGGGCTGTGCCGGATGCCTCACACCCACGGCCCCTGTTGTTTATGAGGCAGCCAGGGCCTTTACAGGGATGCACACATCCTAAAATCCAGGAAAACCTAGAGTCCTGGCAGCTCTTGGGGCTGCTGCCACCTTTGTTCTAAAGCAGCAAGGCAAGAGAGAAGGATGCCATGGAAAGGGCCGGATTTTTATACTGCAAGAGGAGGTGTCGGAGAGCAGATGTTGTGCACATCCAGCTGAGACCCCTTTGTCACCTTCCCAAATCCACAGATCCGTGCAAAGACTGGTTTGGGTTGGAAAGGACCTTAAAGCTCACCTCATTCCCACTCCTCTGCCATGGGCAGGGACACCTTCCATAGAGCAGGGTGCTCCAGCCTGGCCTTGGACACTTCCAGGGATGGGGCAGCCACAGCTTCTCTGGAAAACCTGTGCCAGGGCCTCCCCACCCTCACAGGGAACAATTCCTCCCTGATATCCCATCTCAATCTCCCCTCTGTCAGCCTGAAGCCCTGGCAGCCTCTTTGCATCACCCACACTGGTGACACTCTGTGTTTTTGGGGTAGCTGGTGAAGAGTTCCACCTCTAATCCAAGGAGAGGGTGAAAAGCAGAGTCCCAAACTCAGCAGGGACAGCTCCACACCTGCAATCACCAGGGCCCTGCTGAATGCTCTGAATTCCCCTCCAAAGCCAGCACACACAGTCCAGCTGTGCTGGGCAGGCACTCTGTGATCCCATTAAACATTCCTGACAGCCTGGGAATGGCACACACACGGGAAAACATCGCTTTGGGCTGCTGGAGGAGAGGCTGCTGAGGAAGGGAACTGCTGAGAGGAGGCTTTCCTCTTAAAACACCCTCAGAAAAATGGGGAAGGGAATGGATGAGACCATCAGCATGGGCAAATTATCCTCATTTTTCGCAGGGTGGCTCAAAAGTCCCCCATTTCCCATCCCCAGACTCAGTCAGTGCCATGATCTACACCACAGGGAGCTGGGAACCTTCACCCTGGCCTGTATCAACAGAGGAAAGTCACTTTTGGGGATTAAGGGAAGAAATGAAGCCTTTCCCATGTTTTAAACACCCATGGGTGTTTTTATTTGCAGCATCAGATTTTTAACCATCAGGTAGAGCAGGGATTTGACATTTGGAGAAGGTTGGAAGGTAAAATCTTTCTGGAAGGCTTTCACAGCAACTTCCCTGGCTGGCACTGGGGGATTTGGATCCAGCTTGCCATGAGCCTCCAAACTGGATGTGGGATCCTCCCAGCTGGCTCAGTGTCTCCAGAGAAACCCAAAAGGAAAGGTTTGGGGCTCCTCAAAGTCACCAGGAAATGCCCAAACTTGCTGAGGAAGAATTAATTACTGGGCTGCCCAAGGATTCAATCCAGTGACATTAAAATTCAATCCATGCTGCTCTATAAAATAGCTTTAAACATTAAATATGTTTGTTTTAAACCACCCAGATTTCAAACCAGCAATTTCAGATGATGCCAACCTCCGGTCAGGCTTTAATTTTAAAATTGAAAAGTTTATTTTATTTTAAACAACTCCTGTTATCCCAGGTAGGCAGGATGTGGCTGCCAATGATTTTAGGGAAGTCAGTGATAAAAACAACCAGAAAAGAGTGAAGTGCAAACACAGCTCTGGGGAGAGTTTGGTCCTCTCACAAGGACAAAAAAAAAATCTTAATTTCAGTTAATTCAAATGTTTGACTCTGTAATCTTAAGGGTCTGTTGCAGTTTCAAGGATTTTCATTCACTCACTCCAGTTTAACACTGAATTTCAACAAGGCAATGAAAAAATCAGGAGTACAAAGCAGAAATGCACATTTTCCAATCTTCAAGTAAAACTCCAACATGAAGATCTGTAATTATGGAGACCAGAACTGTAATTCATGATGCACAATGAATGAATCAACCACTTTAAAATGCAAAATCTGTTTCCAGACATTTACTTTGTCTCCTTTCTTATCCAGCACATTTTTGAGTTTATTAACTGATCAAAAAAAAACCCATTAAAAACCACTTTTCTGCTCTTTAAACTTGCTTTTATTTCCCTGTAACTCGAGTCAGAAAAAGCACCGATCATCAATCAATCCTGTAAACCCCAAATTCACCATTTCCCACCAGAATAAAAACACACAAAATTCCTCACCCAGCCACACAGCTGCCTAAATAAATGTCCCCAGACACACCAGGCTCCCTCCTCAGAAAAGGAAGTCTCCAATTACACCAAGCAGAAGCAGCTTTTTACAACCAAACAGGAAAACATCCTCTTTCTTATAGAATTAACCTCCCCCCCACAAAAAAAAAAATCCTAAGCACAAAAAAACCAGCTGCTTAAATCAAGATTTAATCCAATCCTGCACGATTTTGGCTGGATGTAAATCATGGGTGTAGATCACTCATGTTCTCATCCCAAACTGTTTCTCTGTAAGCCCAGGAAGATCACAGAGACATTTGGGAGCAAGAGATCCCCCAAATCCTTTCTGGAGAGGGGAGAACTGTATCCAAATCGATGGATAAATGGAAATAAATGGAGGGATTCTGGGATGAACCAAGGCTTTGGGGCTGCTTGGCGAGGTTGAGTCCTCTTTCTGCAGAGATTTGGGCTTCACTGCCCTGATTTTGGGGAGCTCAGGCTGAACCAGGAGCTGGGCTTTGTTCAACACCAGCCAAAGCTGGGGTAGAGGCTGCAGCAGCCTCGATTCATCCTCGTGCAGGGAATTGGGGTTCTTTTATTGAGGTCCAAACCCAAATCCTGTATTCCAGTTCCCCCTGGAGGTGGGGATGCCCCAAATCCCAGAGCAGCCCCCAGCAGGAGCTCCGTGCTCCGTGGGAGCAGCTCTGCAGGCAGGCTGGGAACGGGGACAGAGGCGTCCCAGGAAAATCCCCCAGCACATCCCCAAGGGCCAAAACAACCATTTCCCACCACAGCCTGCTCTCCTTCCTCGGCAGCCTTTGCTTTCCCCTGCTGGGATTTCACTGCTGTGCCAAGATCCTGCCCCTGGGGAGGGAGGGGGTGAAGGAACAGCCCTGCAGAGCAAGGCAGGAATTATCTGCTCCCAGCCCCAGAGTGGGCTCCCTTTAAGCATCCCCTGGGACAGGGGAAGAGGCAGCTCTGGGAATTTCCCAGCCACAGGACTGGGGCTCCCAGGCACAGGTTGGCTCCAAGCCCTGTGCTCTTCCAGCAGGCAGAGCCAGGGAATCTCTGCACGGAGAGAGATGAGGTTCAGGAGCCATTCAAGGAGATTTCAGGATTGAGAGATGAGGTACAGGAGCCATTCAAGGAGGTTTCAGTACCAAGAGATGAGGTACAGGAGCCTTTCAAGGAGGTTTCAGTATGGAGAAATGAGGTACAGGAGCCATTCAAGGAGGTTTCAGTATTGAGAAATGAGGTACAGGAGCCATGGAGGAGGTTTCAGTACCAAAAGATGAGGTACAGGAGCCATTCGAGGAGGTTTCAGTTTCGTGTTTTCCAGGCTCATCCTTGGAGTGGGAGGAAGGGACAGACAGAGCTGGCTCACCTCGGTGTGCTTTGCATGCTGGAGGGTGGAAAACAGAGCTGCACCTCGCGCAGAGCTGCAGGTCCTGTCCCCAACACCCGTGTCCTCACTTTCTGTGGCTGAACAGAAAGCGAGGAGCTGCAAAAGCCAGCACACAAATCCCCATCCTCCAAAAAACCCACACGCTCCAGGCTCCTGCTCCAGGCTGGCTGCTCGGCCCCTCCTTTCATTAACCAAGCTTCATTTCAACACAAGTGCTGTTAGAACTGGAATTCATTCTGCTGGAATCTGCTCCAAACGCAATCCCTGAGCGCTCACGGGAACGGGCAGCACCTGTGGGAGCAGGAACTGGGCTGGAAAGCTGCTCAGAAACCAAGCCCACAGGCAAAGGGGACATTCAGGGACTGAAAGCAGCAGCCAGCAGCAGGATCCAGGGCTGGGGAGGAGCAGAGCTCAAGGAAAAACCTCCACGGGCCAACAAGGATTTTGGAACCACCGGGAAACGCAGAAACGTCTCGGAAAGATCCCAGCCTACCAATGTCAAACCCGAGTCCTGCTCTGCAAAGCAGGACAGCCAGGGCTCTGGGAAGATTATTGTGATATAAAGAGGCCCTGAGGAATGAGATATCCACTGAGATAGCCAAAGGCATGAGGAAAAGGCAGCTGCCTCCCCTCGGCTCTGCTGCGTGGCCAGGCTCTCTCCAGAGCTCAAAGCCTCGCACAAAGGAGGCGCCTCTGACTTTGAAAGACACGAAGCCTGAAAGATAAAAAGTCTTGAAAAGATCTGAGAATGCTGGAAAGCTCCAAGCAGCTCCTGCTCTCCAAGCAGCAAGGTCAGAGCCAGGAGTAATTGGAGCTAAAACCTTCGGCCTGGAGAGGAATGGAAAGGACAATTTGCTTTTCCTTTTAGAGGCAAGATTAAATTTACCGTGCAGTGATCTTTTCTCCAAAATTTGAAAGAGAAGGAGGCTGAGACACACACACAGCAAGAGAAAAGGAATCAGGCATTAAATCATATTAGGCATTTGGCCAGGGCCTGAAGATGTTGAATACTAAAAGAATTCCACATCGCTTGTAGGGGAATGAAATGAATATTAATACAAAACCACCTCCCTGAGCTAAGAGAAGGCCACAGCCACAAATCCCCCAACACATCAGGGGCTGAAGCTGCCATACACTGAATTTCAGGTGCATCACCCCCCATTCCTGCCCCCCAGAGCCCACGGCAGCGCTGGGATGTGCAGGGAGGGCTCTGCCCACACAGCCCTCACACCCACGCTGGCAGCCACGGAGACATCCTCACAGTCTGCAGCAAGATAAAAAAGAAAATTAGAGGGGGGAAAAAAAGGTGCCTGCCAGGCTGTCTGCAGCCCCGAGCTGCTGCATTTCACATCAGGTGTGAAAACAGCAGGGCCTGGGGGGAAAAAAAGACACGTTGCTGCTATTATATAAACAGAGAAAGTGCTGAGCAGCGGCTGAGGTGGAACAACATCCATTAACTTCTGCCAGCTCGGAGGTTTCTGGCTGCAGTGAGGGCACACTCATTTCTGTCTGTGCTCTGGGCACCTGGATCCTCTGTTCCAGCTGCCCACAGCACACAGCCCAGCCTAACCCAGCCCAGCCCCTGCTTCATCTCACATCCCACCTCTCCCAGCTTTCCTCTGCCCCCAAACCCACATTTCCCCCAGGAGGAGCAGCAGCAGCCACCTTCCAGGACATTCATTTAATCACAAAATCCAATCCTGTGCCTGGACAAGCAGGCACAGGACACATCCACCTGCAAATCCCACAGGGGGTGGAAAAAGAGCAGAAGGGATGGGAAGCAGGCAGAGATGCCTGCGAGGGAGCACCTTACAGCAGGGCAGGCTTTGGGAGCACGGAGGGAACACCAGAGCCCCTTTCTTGGGGCAGGAAACACCCCAGCACTGCCAGAGATATCTGTTGCCACTGCCTCCAGCAGCCTAAGGGTTAAGCAGGATTGTGGGGAGCACTGGTGGGGTTTCATCAGCAGCTTGAAGCAGAGGAAGTGAGTGTTGATCCCAAAGCCTGCCCAGGGCAGGGTTACCCAACTTCCACCCTGCGGTGCCCGGAGCTGCAGCCAAGGCTGGTGTGGGGCTCAGTTTAGTTCTTTCCTAAAGCTGCTGCTGGTTTTCCCAGCTGCAGTGATGCTTTGGGAAGTTTGTGAAGTTTTTGACTGGCCCAGGTTTTGGCCCTGGGACTCTTTGTGAGCTTGGCAAACGTGTTAACGACTGCACCAGCTCCACAGGCTTCACAGAGCATCCCTGCAGCTGGGAAAAAAACCAACATGAGACCCACAGGGCAGGGCCCTCCCTCAGCCCCAGCAGCTCCCACCTGAGGAAAACCAACCCCAATGCTGCCAAACCCCTCCTCGCTGTGCTCTGCTGGCAGCCACGGGCTGGGAGGAGCCCCGGGAGCCCAGGGCTGGCGCTCCAGCTGCTCTGAGCGTGCAGGAGAAGGGAGCAGGTGTTCACTTGTGGGGCAAACACAGCAGTGCTGAGCTCCTCTGGCACTCCTGGGACACGGGGTGGCTTCCATGGGAATGCTGCCCCGTGGCACAGGGCCAGGAGCAAGCACAGAGTCCAGCCACAAGTCTGTTGAATTTTTTCTCTGCTGTCGTGTCTCAGTGAGGTCACAGGAGCCCGAAGCGAGCTGCCTCCATCAGTATTTTTAATTTTCTTTGGTGTTTTGCTATCCTCCCCGGTCGAGTCCCTCTTACAATGAAGATATTCATCATTAATTAATGAAACCTCCTGTGCCACGCAGTTCCCAGGCTGCTCAGGTCGTGTCTTGTTCCCCACAGCCTCTGGCTGGAAAATCCAGGGCTCAGCCTCGGATGGGGCAGGGGCAGAGCTGCACCCAGAGCCGGGGATGTTTGTGGGGTAAAGCTCAGGGATCTCAGCCGGGAAGGGGCTGCCACAGGGTCTGGTGGGCACACAGCACCTTTGCTCCCAGCCCTTTCCCTGCAAACGGGATTTTTTAGTGGTGTTTTTGCCCATTTGGGGCCCTGACCCCTCTCCCCTGCCCACCCCAGGCTGGCACGGCAGAGAATCCACCTGGCAAGTGGTGCCACACCTTGGACCTTGGCATTTGGCTCCTGGCCACGCTCAGCACCCCGGCGTTTATTGCCGCACTCTGCTTTCCTTTCCCCCTTTCCCCGTTTAATTCCTGGAACTGCTGCTCACCTGCCCTGTGCAGATGATGCTCAGACCTGCTGGATTCCTCCTCCTCCTCCTCCTCCCCTCTCCCACCAGCCCCGGAGCAGCAGCAAAAGCTCCACGTCGAGCCCAGAACCAATGGCAAATTCCTGGAGCGCAACGTAATGTGCTGGGAAGCGCTTCCCCATTTCGCTGGGGAAAAGCGATCCCGCTTGGCAGCGGGGAGGAGGGAAACATGCTTTGTTTTACAAATCCTCTCCCCAGCAGGAGAGACACTCCCAGAATTTAATATTCTGACAGGGCTTGGCTGTCCTAACCACTGAAACTCGAGAGTACGGGGGAGAAAAAAAAATATATATATAAGAAATGCCACACTCTAGAACATTCAAACCTATCCTGGTGGTACTGGGACTGGTGGAGCTGGGATTCTCCCACCGGGATGGAGTGGGAGGTCTGAGAGTGGCTCCCCATGTGCCGAGTGCTGGGCACCCTGAATGAATTCATCTTGGAGCCTCTCCCTGCAGCAGCTCCTTGTCGGAAAGCGGAGAAGATGCTGCCAGGCAAACCGAGGAAGTCACTTCCTGGCAGATCAATTCCAAGTTATTCCCTGCAGGAATTACCTCCACGGGAGGCCAGCAGCTCCCTCCAGGTAACTAGCAAGCCTCTGGCAACCCCCAGCACCAGGCTAAACCAAATGTTAATTATTTCCGTGTCTTCCCACTGCATTTATGCCAAAAGCATCCTCCCTGCAGCACCCTGAGGGAAAACACCTCGGCCCAGGAGAGCAGCAGGCACTTGTTGGGATTTGGGGGATTTGGGGGTTGGGCTCCAGAGCAGAAAAGGAGGAAAAAGAAATGAGTATTCTGTGTCTCAGGAGCTCGATGTTAAATTAGCCTGGCTGTGCCAGAGGAGCACAAACCCTCTGGAATGGCTGCTGGCAGCAGGAATAACAAGAGTGTTATTTTGGGGGCGGGCAGTGGGATCAAATTGCCTCCACACCAGAGACCACTGCTGACCTCTCGGAGGAAGCAAAGTCTGTCTGCTCTTCATGCTTTTTATATTTTTTTAACAACAAAAAAATCAAAAAATCACTTCGTATCTCAGTATTTTATAGTTGTTTACAACCTCCAGGCATTCCCAGAAAGACAAATTAATCCTTACAGGAGCCTGGAAGGAGAACAGCATGGCTCCCACCTCAGGGGAGGGAGAAGGATGGATAAATTCCCAATAAATGGGTGGAATGCAAAGGCCACAGCGGACATTGGTGCCAGTGGCAGGGCTGGAAGGGCAGGACCTGCTCCAGCAGCTCTGAAATACAGGATTGCAGCCCTGCCCTGATGGTCAAACACACCTTTTGTGGGAGCAAAAAAGCCCCCCAAACCTTGCCTTGCAGTGTGCGGGTAGGGCAGGGTGTTATGGCATGGAGACCTGAGAAACAAAGGTTTTCAGCTCTGGCTCTGTGCTCATCCTGCTCCAAAATAATTATGGAGCCTCTCCAAGGCAGGGGTGCTGTCACCCACCCCTCACCAGCACGCTGGGCTGGCTTCAGAGTGGGCTGAATTCAGTGGAAAGGCTCCCTGTGACCTAAATGCCTGGGATTTAAAAAAATCTCTGCTGAGAGCTGGGCACCAGGGCACTGGGTTTGCTGGGAAAACCCCAGTTTTGCTGGGAAAACCCTGATTTTGCTGGAAAACACCCACTTTTACAGCAGCAGCATCACACAGCAGCAACTACATGGAGCAGCCACAGTCCCTCTGCGGGCGACAGCCTAAAAATGGCTCAGAGAAAAGTCTCTGCCCCACCAGGCTCATCCCTCCACCCCTTTCCACAGGGGGAAGCTCATCCTTCTCCCCAAATCCTCGCTTCCAGGCTGAGACACCCCCAGAGCTCAGCTCTGGAAGGTTCCTGGTGGAGTGGGAACAACCCAAGTGGTCCCTCAGAGCCACCAATGCCCCCCTAAAACATCCCCTCCCAAAATCCAGCTGCTGGAAAACCCCAGAGCAGCCAGGTTTTGTTCAGTGGGGCATCCCACATTCCCTCCCTGGAGGCAGGGATTAATATCACCTCATTAAAAACCTGCTTGGAGTCTATTACAGTATCTAGGACAAAGTGTTCTCTGTTTTGACACTCTAAGATATATTTTATCAGAGCGAGCTCTTCAGAGACACTCACTGCCAGAGATGCACCTGACTGTAACAGGTTCCTTGCTTCCCCCAGCAGTTTAAGATTCATTTTTAGCTTTTTCTTCCCAATCTCCAGCGAGATGAGAGGGCTCCCCCGTGCTCAGGTTTGTCATTGGGGTGTCCACGGTGACACATCCCCCCTCCCTCAGAGCACGGAGAGTGAGGACAGACCTGAGCATCGCTGAGAAAAACCAGCCTGGAGCCAGGGAGAACTTGAGAGTGATTCCTGGCACTTCGCAGGCCCCAAGATTTATTTTTTGGGGAGGTGTTTGAGATAAACACCCTCTAAAATTAGCACCTGCCCTTCTGCCAGCTCCAATGGGCTGCGACAGCGATAAAGTTTTGGCGTGGCTGAGAGGGTGCAACATTTGGGCTCTGATCTGCTGCCCAACTCAACCCCCACGGCCACACAGATCCCAAATGGAGAGGTCACTGTCCCAAGGAATTCTACCCCCAACTCGCAGAGAGGCAGCACATTCATCTCAGGAAAAGGGAAATCCCCAACTTTTTATCCCGAAGTTGAAACTGGGGAGAGTTTTCCACAAAAAACCACAAATCATATGAAACAGTTCAGGTTTCTCAGCAGCTGGGCTGCTCTAAGGATAATCCTAAGCCTGCAGGGCAGAGGGATAAATGGAAGTGGGCTGAATAGGGACGTGCCCCAAACAACACATCCACTCGCTGAAAAGTCACCTGGACCAGAAAATGGGGGTGTGTGGGGGGAAAGGCTAACAGGAGGAAAAAAAAAAAAGAAAAAAAGAAGAAAAAAAAAAGCTAGCAGCAAACCCCAAACACAAAATCCCCAAAGAAAACCAGACTGGGCCAGCCCCACGGACAGACTATGGGGCAAGAAAGCAGCTCCCGATGCCCAGCAGAGATCTGAGCAACTTTTCCCCGGGTGGCAGAACTGGTTACGCCGAGCAGCGGAGGGAGAAAACCCGAGCTGGAAGATGGATCTGCTGTAGGTTTGCATGGAAAACTCGCTGTTCCTCAAAGCCCTGCGCACCCCAGAGCCTTGAAAACGCCCAGCACCCTCGTGTTTTTATCAGCACCTATCAGCAGAAAAGATTAAATGCTAATTTGCTTTTCTGTTTGCTCACAGCGACTTTCCATCCTGTTGCTTCCCAGCTAATGCCCAGCTCAAACAGATTTTTTCAAGGCAAAAGGTCTCGGGCTGCCTACAATTAATTCCCCACTCCCCCAGAGCGTCTCGTTTCTGCCAAGCCCAGTCAACACCAGGAAAACTCCACCAGGCGATTGTGCGTCAAAAAGATAAAAAAGCAGCGCTGCCAGCTCTGGGTATTTCTGAGCCAGCAAGAAAAGAGCTGATTCTCAAAAGCTGCCAGCTCCAATTGCCTCGGCGCTTTTACGGAGCTGCTGGAAACACCAAACTTTTGGAAAGTTGAGTGGGAACCACTTTGAGTAGGCTGCAAATCCCAGAGCCATCAGCGCCAGCGAGGAAGGGAAGGAGGAGAAATGCACCATTTCCTCCCTGCAGACAACGCACGGCACCTCCCTGGGGTATTTCCCCCTCTCTGACACCGTGACCACCCTGCAGCTCCTCAGCCACTTCCCCAAAATTCCCCCACGAAAGTCAGACCCGCAACAGCGCAGCGTGGCCCGTTTTGCCACCGGGCTTTCGAAAGCAGCACGAGTTGCTCTTAAAGCGTCCTTTCCGCAGCCCAGCCGCCCCTTCCCCTGCACAAACCCGCCCATCCTCACCTGCCGCAGGTTCTTCAGCAGCTCCGTGGCCTCCTCCTGCTTGCCCTGCTTGACCAGCAGCAGCATGTCCTGGATCATGCAGATCCGCCGGTGGTACGGGGGCAAGCCGGGGCCGGCGCCCTTGCCGAACTTCTCGCCGGACTTGGCCACCAGGGAAGCCAAGAAATCCCCCCTTTCCCTGGGGGCCACCTTCTTGCGGTGGTGGCCCGGGGGGCTCTCCCCGGCGCTGCCCGGCTGGCAGCCCTTGGTCTGCTTGGTGCCCATGGCCAGCGGCTCCCGCAGCCCGGGGGCTGCATGCAAGGGGGTGGCGAGGCCGGGGGGGCACAAGGGGGGCACAAGGGGGGCGCAGCGGG
>WAAE01022212.1:0-35815 GCA_013400495.1 Nicator chloris
TTCCTTTTTTTTTTTTAACCTTGCCTGTGAAGTATTATGAGGAAAAATACTTGCAGGAAAGCTGAATTTATTCTTTTTTGCATGCTAATGTTTATTTTTATTGTATTTCTGCTTACCAGATTTCCTAGGGGTAATTCTTTCCCACTGACTCAGACCACAGGACAGTGTGAACACCTAACAAATAGTAAGTTTATGCCTTGTTTTTATTATTTGTATTTTATGATTAATATGAAAAAGCTGCAAATGTTTGATTAATTGCAAATTGAGTATTTTAAGAATGCTATGTGAAGCATTATGAATTAATGAGAAATAGTGATGTGGTTTAATGCTTATCATCTCTGTTATTTACTATAACTGTTACATGAGATAGAGATAAGTGCATTGTCCTGTGTTGAAGATAAAACAGCTTGTGAAATAAACATTAATTTACATGTCATATGCAATGATGTGAGCAAGTCTAGCCCATATTTTAATCTTTTCTTATTTACAGGCTTGCGTAGAATGCAAAATGTTTCTCCCTTTCCAATTCTGTTTTGATTCAGGATATAAATGCATTTAAAAACAGCTTCCTGGCTGCACAATATAAGATATAACCAGCAATTTTACAGAAATGTTAGCACTCGTAGTAGAAACTCTGAGGTTAATTTTTGTTTTTAAGAAAGCTTCTCGTGTTATTTTTACCTTGACTTGTGCTGTATTATGGTAGGAAGAGAGAGGTATGAATGTTACTGATTAAAATCTGGTTATTGTTGCTAGTGAAGCACTGGTAAAACCACTGGGGCTTTTAAATTTTTCTTTGAAAGACAAAGCTTGTAAATAATGTAGAACTCTGAAATGTCAGCTATAAGCTGTTTGTTTGAGATGGAATGAGATGAGACATGATTTATTTTGTGTTCCTTGTGCATATGTGTGGACAATGTTCTGATATCCACTTAAAAAGCAGACTATAGGAAAGCAGGCTGGGATAAGTCTTTTGCTTTTTAACATTCCCCAAAATCTTAAGTCAACCTTATAAAATTTGAGGGTGGTTTCCCTTAATGAGATGCCAAATTATTAAACAAATAGTTTATAAAGTATTTTCTTCTACATACCCTGACATCTGATTGAAGTGGAAAATGTCAAAAAGCTACTTTTGTGGCTGAACTAATTTCCCACTTCTAGTTCTTGCCATCCTATTCACTTTCAATTTCCTTCAGGATTTGTTTTCTCACATGGTTTTGAGCCATTTGCTGCCTCCTAATGACTGACTTATAAAACAGCAAACATGGAAAATTTCCAAAAAACTTTTTTCTGGAGCTATCACTGCTGTATCTTTTGTAGTAGTTGACCATTTTTTCATATATTTATTATTCATGAAGAAATTAGTGAATTTTTAATGATTTTGCCTTGTGATGTTTTCAGCAGAACATCAAACTTTCCACCCTGAGAAATACAGGATGCAGTGCCTTAACAGGAAACTTTCCTGGTGCTGAGTGGGGAAACAAAGGCACAAGTGGTTGACTTTGTTCGGATCTTGTAATTTAGATAATGTAATAATCTGGGCTTTCCCAGGCTGGCATTCCAATATCATGGGGCATTTCTCTTGGTTAAATAATTGTCTCCTTCCCTCCCCTGTTTAAAAATCATAATTAATCTTTGTTTAGTTTTCTGTTCTTTCTCCTTTATACCCTCTTAAACTTTAAGACATAGTCTCCATCAAAGACTTTGTCAAACCCATTGGGTTTTAATTGATTATTTAACAAATGAAGCAATAACAAAGCAAGATAAGGTCCCTCATGGTCTTATCCATGTATCAAGGCTTGTCTTCTTACTAAGTTCTTACCACAGTGCAGCACCAGCCTGCTCAAGAAATTTTGTGACCTATCAAAATATAAGTATTCAGAGTTATATGGGACGTAGAGAACATAGATTTTTCTTGATGTAATCTTTTCCCTCTCATGAGGTCTGTTAGTACAAATGGCTTGAACTGGGATGAGAGGCTTGAATGGAGCTCTGACTTTGCCCCCTACTATTTATGTATATTTGTGGATACACTCTGAACTTTTCCCTACCTGGGGTTGCACTCAGTGACAGCACTCCATTTGTGGATGAATGTTTGTAAACCACTGTAAGGCTCTTACACATGGGTTGGATTTTACAGGAGAATCTTCAGCTGTGCCTGATTTGGAGCTGCCAAAGTTTTATGCTTGAACTTTTCAAGCTCAAGCATATTTTGCATTAGAGTATGACGAATTAACATAATTAATTATTTGCAGTATTTTTTTAAAATAAATGTCTTCCATCATTTTAATCATCTGTTGGGAAGGCTTTGTTGCAGGAAAGACTCATATCAACAAACAAATGCTACTTTTTTGAGAATGTATATAAATGTATACTTAATTTATATGCATAATTTTTATAGTCTTTGATTTGAATCCTTGAGAGGAGTTTACAGTAAAGACACAATAAAATGGGGGACTAAAGTTATTTAATGAGTTAACAAGTACTTCCTCTGTTAGAGAACATAATCCAGTGCAGCATAAACTGAACAAGGAAATGTACACTGTGACAGGTTAGCAGCACCACGGGTGAGCTGCTGTATCTGTTGAAGTGACTGTTGCATATAATCAGTAATCCTACTGCCCACACCTAAGATGTTTAATCAGATGGTTTGAGTGTTTAATCAGACTGAATTGGATGGGGATTGGAAAAGATTATTAATTAACTTTTCAGTGGCATTTTTCTATCATCTTAAACAGCAAGAGGTGGGAACAAAGGGCAATAGTTCCTGGGTCTCATGTCCCCACTAGGGTTCTACATTGCCTCCAAGAAACACTTTTCTTTCCAGATAAATTTCTGTCACTGAACACAAAAAGTGTTAGTGAATATACATAGCGGCTTATGAGAACTATATTCTCATACAGATCGTAAGAAAATGCAGATTTAGGCAGTGTCACATCTAGAGGGAGTCCCTTAAAGGAGAGATAAAGGAGAAAAAGGCAACAGAAATATGTGGGAATTGGAATGAGTATAGAGTGTTAAAGAAGAGGTAAGAGAAATTCTAAGAGTGGTGGAGGTTGTTGAGGTAATGAAAGGGCATTAACCCTTCCATGTCCCTGTGCCCAGGTCTTCTCAGGGTCCTGAGTGCTTTGATTGACTGTCCCAGGGCTCAGTGCTGCATCCAGTAGAAACTGATGTCTGTGTTCACATTATCCTAAAACGGCAATTTTTAAATGTTGATTTTTCTCACCATTGTTACCACACAGTGTGGTGAACTTAAAAGAAATATGAGCTTCTCCTCTGAAACACTAAAGTGAGATTTCCCACTCAGGCACTGATGAGCACACCAGGGTCTGGCTGCAGAGCTGCAGTTTATTTCTGCTGGCAGTGCTCAGTGACCCGGCTGGGGGAATTGTGGCATTGCTGATATCTGAAAAGTAAAGTAACATGCACAGTGTTCTCTTTTAGTCCTTGAAGTCCATCCCTAAATATCTCAGGATGCTTCCAAAATTCTGATGGTAATTTAGGGGTGGGACAGCAGGATCAATGCATTTAAGTACAGGTATAGATACTATTGTGGTCACTTAGAACTGTTGTACTAATGGCATTTCCAATATGTTGTGAGTTTGGTGTAGTCAGGTCTATAATGAATACAAAATTTGCTGTTCAGCATGAACTGTGTGATAAAGTATGTTTTAGGAGGGTTTTGTGTGATCTTTTGTGGGGATTTTTAAACAGCTTATTCCTTGTGGTTTTATAGAACACCTGCAAAATACTTCAGAAAATTCTTGATGTTATTTCAAGCACTTACAAGGACATTCCCTTTAGTCATTTGGTCAGATCTGGTTGTGGGTAGCAAACATTTCGTATTTTATGAAGGGTGATACAGAAAGAGGTGTTCTTGGGGAGTATTTCCCTCTACAAAATAGTCCAATAAACTACTTTATGTAACCCGTAGTAATCCACCCAGGGACTAAGAATGTACAAGTCTCGAGATAAAAAGTTTTCATCAAACTAGTCTTTAAAACTATCTATTTATTTGCAAATTTCTTGTAGGATACATTGCCATCCTGTAGAGTAGTGAGATTTGGGTAACTCCTTTGAAATACTTTCTGCCATTTTTATCCTTTGGTTTGAGTGGAGCAAAACCACTCCAGCACAGAGCATTGGAATTTATTGTACAAATGCAGTATTGTGACCATTGCCCCCAACAGCAGTACCTGGTTTAATACTTTGTCTTCCCTTCCCTGGCAACTGGGGGAAAAAAAGATTCCAATGCTATTTTTGTCGTTTTGTTGCATAGGAAAGACATTTTTAAACTCACCATTTGCTATGTACCTGTTATTTTTTATTCAAGAGTCATAAAATCTGTGCCGCAATGGGACTAGGGGTTGTACTCTTTTTATTCTTCTGGTTAGTAAAGCAGACCTGGGAGACACACAGATGAATATTTGTGGCTTCAACTTCTTCAGGGACTCTGTTTTTAAGGGCATATCAGCAGCAACTGAAATTCTTCTCTACTTAAAATTTGTCCTCAGACTTAGAAAGCTGGAAGATAAGAGCAGAACGACAGGAGAAAGGTGTCTTGTAGCTACCCTCTGAAAAAAATTGATCTGAAATAGTGTTCAGATGTAAAAGTACTATTTGCTGCAAAGCTTTCACGCTGCTAGACTGCTTTTCAGCTCAGAGATCTCCACTGTGATCCCTTCTAACTGATTCAGGGAGTGGAAGATGTGCACTCATTATGTTAATGCTAAGGCAGGTCCATTTCAGTATCAAATACTTGTAGCCTTGAAGATGGTATTTCTGATTTTAGCTGGAGAGCATCCCTTCCACCTTACTTAAAAACATAACTCTGTGTAAAATAGTTTTGTTGGAGTCAGTCTGTAAAAGGTGGGATATTTAGAATAGCCATCAGGGCACTGTGTTTTGTTGGGTATCATTCATTCTTCATTCTTCCAGTGAGCATCCTGCTCACAGGGATACCTAAGGCACCCAACAGAGTCATTCCCTGTGCCACGATGTGCAGAGAAGCCACAATGGCACCTCTGCCTATGCCTTCTTCTGAGCAGTCCCACTCAATATGAAGGTTTATGAAAAAACATTTTCACATGCTTGTCCTTCTTGTTTGGAAAAAAAAGTGGTTTAAATCAATTATCCTGAGTTGACCTGTGGTTAATTTTGGTTGGTAGTGAATTACATGCAGAAAGATCCCAAGTGCTGTTGCTTTCTCACATCCATGTCACAAGGACAGTCTGTAGCAGATTGCAATATCTGTTTCTGATTAAAAAGGCAGGAGGTTTTTGTGGTGTGAATTACCTGTAGCCATTGTTTCTTAGTGCTGTTTAAGAGGAGCCAGGGGCTTTGACAGGCAGCAGGGAAAGTCCTTTAGAGTGGCAGCAACTTCCTGGAGCTCCAGTAGCCCCTTAATCTGACTCCTTAACTGTGCATAAGACAGTGGAGCTCCTCTGAAACAGAGTGCACCTGGTCCTAAACTGTTGCCTTAATGCATGGGATGGGATAGCTATGGCTGAATTCCACTAATGCTACAATCAGTTTCACCCAGTCAAAGAAAAGTTATTTTTGGAGCCTGGGACAAATAATATCTGTTAAAGTAAAGGGCAAGCACAGACTGGTGGTGTAAAGTCCTTTCCCTCTTTCTCTGCCATAGAAAAAAACCCCACAACTAATTTTGAGACCATAACATGTCATACTCATTTTGCATTTTATGCACAATACATTTTATGTATGTATTTCATCTAAGATTCCTGTTTGCAATATTCTTTATTTAAGTATTACCAGCTAGAATTTGATTGAAATCATCAAAGTTCTAGACCAGGGGTTTATAGAGGTGTTTCCTGTTCCTTTTATTTCAAACTGAAGAATGTTATGATGTACCAAGAATATGTATTTTAGGTTTTTTAACTTTTTTCATTTTTTTATATCCTTTTTCTACACTGTCTTGTCTTTCTTTACTGCTGTGTACCTCTGAGAGCTTTCTAGGCCACTGACTGATGACTTTGGTGTCTGTTTATATATGCAGTAACAGACCCAGTTCTTGACTGGGGATTCTAGGTGCTTCTGTGCCTTTTATCTGTGAAAGCAGAACAGTATTTTTATACTAGCCTTGTGTATGTGCATAGAAATAATTGTACCAGGAAAATAATGTCTGACTAGCAACCAAACAATCAAAGGTTCTATTTCAGTTTAGGAGATTAAGGCAGGATAGGTTCACGGGCAATAACAAATTAAAGACTTTTTATCAGGCTAATGGAAGTCTTCTGAGTGTTGTGGAAATGTCCTGATTATACTATTTTCCTAACTTAACCTTGCAGAACCATGAACTTAATCTTGTACTGTCAGTAAAATGCTTCTGAATCTAATGGGAGGTGGTACAGCTGTGTAAAGAGCTCTGGAAGTATTTCCCCACTTCTGGGATTGTATTCATCCACTTCCAGGATGTATGTTTGCTGTGTGAAGTGATCATTGTTGTCCATTCTGTGGTTCACAAGATGTGTGATAAGAATCCTCATCATTCTTTGTTACAAAAATGAAAAGTAATGAACTAAGAATATTAGAATAAGTTCCATCATGGTTGCATTGTTGATAGACCTGACAGTGTACGGTGGTACCTCTCGAGTCAGAAACCTGAAGGTGGTTGGATTTCATCAATTTATGCATTCAGAAAGCATAAACCTTGTCTTTATGCAAAAAAAAAAAAAAAAAAAAAAAGCCCATTTACAGTTTAGGGAAGCAAATCCTTGCAAGAGCTCTGTCTGTTCTACCAGCTCTTGTGCTCTAATGCCTCCTCTTTCCTCTGCTTGAGCATCTCTGAGGTTTTTCTCATTGAAGCTTTGCAGTGCAGCCTCTCTGGTGTCCATCAGACCAGGTAGGTGTGAATTTTCTTACACATGCTGCTTTCAGTGCAAGTCAGAAGCAGCAGCAAATGTGTGGGCAGCAAACATGGACTAAAGGGAAATTTGGAAGCTGTTTTGTAGAACAGGTATGCAGATTCCTGACTAAATAATGTCTGGGAAGTCTTGTGGTGTTTGAAGCAGGGAAAAATTAAAATAAGCAACAGAATCTGTAGTCTGGACTCTTTTTCTCTGTTAAATGCACATGGCGAGGGGCTGAGGTGTCATTTTGGTTTTGTATAAATTTCTTGAAGAATTTCAGCTTAAAAATGTTGCAACATAAAAGTTCTTTTGAGTGCTTTTTTTTTTCAGTCAAGTATATTTGTCTCTGTTTATGGAAAAAGCAGAGCCTCCATATGCAAGAGAATATATGGGGGGCTTGGTAGCCTACAAAAGCAGATATAGGAAATTGTTGAGTCAGTGTAAACCCCGAATGGATTTGCAGCAGAGAGCTAAGTTAAAATGTATTTGATTTAAAACAGAATAAGCAACATCTTTTTTTGCTTGCTTTCAGGAACTTGCCGTGGAAATTCAGCCTATTACAGATAAATGAAAGAGAGGAGTTATAAAATGAAAAGTAGCTGTAATGCACAGATTGAATGTTTGGGTGGGAGTGAAAGTAGGAGTTACTGGGTTGGAACAGATTCCTTAAGATCTGTCACATCATACCATTAAAATAAAGAGCTAGACATGGCAATTTTAAAGGGATATTGTGTAAAAGTTGGGAGATATTAATGCAATAAAATACATTGATGGATTCCAAACTTACAGTCTGTTATGTGTATTATACTGACTCAATAACTGCAGACAGCAAATACTTGCTGTGGGTACTGCATTGCTTGTGAAAGGAAAGATTACAGTGTGTTAGGAACCTTTGATTCCATCAGCTCCCTCTGTGTGTGTGCTTGCAATTTTGTTAGGTTATTCCTGTAATGTTTTTGATCAAATTTGCAGTATAATCAAAGAGCTTCATGAAAGTCCTGTATTCCTTCAGTTTTTACATTCTTAGCAGCTGCAGTCCTCATGTGAGAAGTCCAAAAGAGGCAGAAATTGCTTCAATTTTTTGTTCTGCCACAGAAATTTTAATGGCCATGGGCAACTCACTTCATTTATCTGTTCTCCACTGATATCTAGTCTCATACTGGTGATATTTTGATGATAAATAAATAATTTCACAAATATTTAAAACCAATGGATAATAGTGTTATATAAATGATCAAGATTTTAGATGTAGCAGAATACAAAACTGAACAGTACTTTTCCACAGGCACTTTATTCTAGATATGTTTGTTCCTACCTGGTTCCCCACACTGTCTCATCTGGGCACCTCACTGTCTGTGCCCGTGCTTGCAGTGCCACACCTTCCCATTTTATTGTGGCGTCCTTGGATGTGGAAACCTGGGGATTTTTCTTCATGTATCACAAAACATCTGGGAAGAGGGGTCAATTCAACTCAGTCTCCCAGCACTAAATTCTGATCCACTCTTCCTCTGTCTTCCATGGAGAGCCCATCTCAGGCTCCCTGTGAGGTATTGCAAAGTCTTTGCTGACTGTTCAGTGTGGGGCTGTAAGTCCCATTTGTTTGATGTCACAAAAACATAAAGAACTGGGAAGTAACATGAAGCCTGGATTTTCTGCAGTGCAGAATTGCACCTGGTATATCATTAAGGTGGTGCAATATGTGTCTAAAATGATATATAAAATATCTGGATTTTAAAGCAATATCTATTGCTTGTTCTTCCATTGCTTTAATGTTTTACAAATTGTATCAAGGAACAAAACCACTTTTAAAATCCCTTTTTTAGGGAAAGAAGAAGAAATATGCTTTTTAAATGAATGTGAAGGTTATGATACATATTTAACAAAGCCTGGGAACTTGGAAGTGTAGACAGCCATTGTCTTGTCTTAACCCAACGTTGTGAGTAAAGGATACAGTGTCAGATGTAACATTGAATTTTCCTGGCTTCTGTCACTTCACATCACAACCTTAGCATTAGTAATATACATTTTTTTGCTGAGGAACAATAGCTAAAAATGTATTTTGACTAGTAAAATTAAGAAGATGACACGTAAATCATAGAAGTTCACTTTGCAACAGTAATGTGTGTCATTTTTTTAATACAAGTGTAATTCTGAGTACATGGTAACTACTATCTATAGCAACAGAAATATCACTACCTCCTGCCTTTTGGCAAGAAACTGTATTTTAAGTTTTATATATAGATTACACAACGACAGAGAGGGTAAAACTTTTAGCTGAGCGTTACACTTTAGTACAGAGCAAGAACTAAATATAGTCCCTCTATCATCACAGCAAGGTTTCTTTGTGGCAAAAATAGAAAAAATAAACCAGCAGAGATGTACATTACTGCTGTTCCACAGTCATTAGAGACAGATGAAGTTGGCTATAGAAGCAGCTGATTACAGGAGATCCTATCATGAGTGATAACAATTGAATCTGAGCAATGTCATTTCAGCCACTGGGACCTGTTCTGTTGACCCTCAAATTCTTCTCATTAATCTGCTTTGAAGGGAGGTTGGAGATTTCAGACTGTGGGAATGATGCACCCTTTAACCTTAATGAGCCAAAGGAGTACTTTTGGCTACTTCTTCCTTGAGTGCAGCAGCTCCTCAGGCCTGTTGGCAAGACTCCTGTACTCCTCTCAAAGGAAGCAGGAATTGAACCCCTTTGCAAAGGATGGAGGGAACAGAAGAAATCTGATAGCTCAGGATGCCCCTTTCTTCAGCTTTAAGCTGGTTCCTGTCCTTTCAGTCTTCTCTCTCTCCCTCTCTCCTCTTCAGTAGCAAGAGGAGGAAAGGGCTCAAGGACTGAAGCTGCAGTTTTCATGGAGCTCCAGGAGGGACTGATCCAACTACGGGAAAAATGATAATGTTCCAAGGGCTGGGTGAAGGTGGGTAATGGTGAAAGGGAAAAGCTGGCCTGTTTCTGGCCAGGAAAATGAGCAGACATTAATGAATATAAGATTTACAATGGGTTTCTGAACTCCAAGCCCCAAACAGTCTGCAAGTAAAGGTCTGTTAGGTCTTGTGCAAAGCTCTGTTGAATCAGGACAACTGGACAGTGTCAATTATTTGATTTTCTTACACAAGCAGATCTGCTTGACAAAAGCAAGATTAAATCATTATAACCTGCATTTTTGTTTTAATTGAGGTTTATTTAATTTGTGGGCTCACTGAGCTACGATATAGGACAGCTGAGTCGAGTGCTGGAAGTCAGTTCTGAGCTGTCCTGTTCCTATTGCATTCAGTCAGCGAGTAAACTCTCATTTGAGGTTCAGGACCTGATCTGCCCCTCCCATACTAGGGCTTTCCCCTTCCATGAGAACATTTTGCATTTGCTGAATCATGATATATTTGCAAAATAGAGCAGTTTAAATTTAAATAGATGGTAGTGTGAGCTAGCACATTATCAGATGATTATAGACCCTTCATCTGGGATATGAGAGTGTAAAACTCCTCTAACAAATGATTATTACTTTTACAAAATCTGGACAGGGCTCTAATGGTGGAAATGCAGCATTAAAAGGAGCATTACCATCTCTAGCACCATCTTGTGCTTTCTCTTAAAATGAAAGGAGAAGAGGGTGTTTTGAGCTCCATCACAGAGACTGACCTGTATGACCAGTGTGTTAATCACTCTGAGCATGCCATTCACTGGCATGGAGAGTTAACCAGAGTTATTTAGGCAGGATCCTAATTAAGCCTGCTGAAGAATAAGCAAAGATCTACCCTGATCTGATTTGTGAGAAATAAGGGATGATTTGCCAAGCTTGGGGAAAACATGCTGGCAATTCTGCAGGTTTTAGTTGTATGGCTTTTAAATTACATATAAACCCTTTCAGAGATTTGGTTCTTTTGTGCATCTGAACCATAGTACCTGTTTGTGATGTGGTTTTCTTTGGGGTTTTGTTGTTGTTGTTTGGTTTTTTTCACTAAGACTCAAATTCACACATTTGAATTTGCCTGCTTAACTGTCATTTTCTTAAATATATAAATAACTTTGGAGATCAGTCCTAAGAGCCTGATCCTGTAGGAATCATGACACATCCTAGTCCTGATGCTGAAGCCCATGGAGTCTTACTCCATGTGTGGAGTAGAATAAGGTCACATACAATGTAGATACTCTGTCCTGTGTGCGAGATCAGGAATCACCATGGTTACTTATCCGGTATTCCGCGTGCGCTCTCTCATGCTCTCTCTCTCTCTTTATTTATATATTTACTTAATTTTTTTGTGTTATGTGGAAGACAGATCCTAAACCTACAGTGCAAAACAAATCTCTTTATGAAATAGTGGCTGGAGCCTTTTGAATGTTTATTGTTTTGCAGCAGTGAGGTATCCATAAGAGTCAGGAAACAGTGACTGATGCCGGGTGCTGGAGCTGCTGGTGGTTCTTGACCTGAACATCCCTGCCTAGAAAATGAGAATTGTTTGCTTTATTAATATAAAATAGTTATTGTTTGCATCACCATTTCCATCTTATTATGGGATTGTACATTTCCAACAACCGTGGCAGCCTGTTATCTGGATGTTAAGTTTTGCATAACTTAAATTAGGAGTTTCTGTTTAGGAAACTTGGATTTAGGATTGAAGTGACTTGGTGGTCCCATTTATCATGTAGTCATCCTGGTGTCTGGCACTTGGCAATTCAATGCTTTTAGTGCCTGCTGAATGGTGAAATATTAGCACTGCAATCCAACTCCACAAATATATTTTTATGTATAATTTTAAGACAAAACATTAAAGAATCCTGCCTAAGATTTGTTTTTTTTTTTTTTCAAGTAAAAGAAATATTCTTGTTCATCAAGTATATCCTCCTGCTTCTTGATCATGTCATAATGGCAACAAGGGGTGGGCAAACAGCCGTGTAAGCTTGTCATTATGTAAAGTAGATGTCTCAGCAATCACGTTACTGGTAGTTAAAGTTCTGTAGAAATATTTTAGTTTCTAATTTCTCTTTAAGCACCACAGCACTCACGTGAATCTGTGAAAGTTGGGCACCAAATTAAGAGCTGGACTGCCTTTGTGTGTATGGAAAATGGAGCTGTTTCAGGTATTTCTGAGAGTGTAAGTGACAAATGTTGCTTTTTTGGTGGCATCTGAGTTTAGTTTGGTGATGTGGTTGTTTTTAACAACCTGTGGGAATGTAGATGACCTTGATTTTCTTGCTATAGCCTTGAGGGACAGACTGATACTGTGGTGTATTTGGAGACTTATTCTTCTCTGCATACAAACAAATACAGTACTGCTACTATGCTGCTTTAGTCAACTTAGCTTTCTTACTTGCTTCACTTAAGCCATTGGGTTTATACTACTGCATTTATAATGTAGGCTTACCAGTTAAAAAAAAGAAAATAGGGGAAAAAAAAAAAAGAAGCCAAGATATTGTAACAAGCTAAAAGGAAAGTTAATGGGAGCAAAATTGTTCAGCTGAAAAATAGAAGCATTTTGTTTCCCTGATGCTTTAGAGCAGTGCTTATTCAGGAAAGAGGACAGTCATGGAAAATAGACAGTAGGATTTTTAATAAGGAAAGGAATGATGGAAAACAACCAATAGGAATATGGACAGGTAAGGAATAATTGGAGATCATCTTTAAATAGCATAAGAGTGAGAATTTCTTGCTCTGTTCATATCATTCAGTGTTGTGCCTTTTGCTGGGATTTTACACATTAAGATTGCCACGTATTGCTTAGTATTGTTAATACGCAAAATCCTGGCAAAAGGTTGACATTGTAATGGCTCTAAAGGACCCATTTCAATGTAAATCCTAAGGGTCTATCAATGTGCAGGGGATTTATGTGGGTGAGTCCCATTAATGGTAATGGGACTTATGTGCGTAAATCTCTTCTGCATTGATGGGAAAATAGACTCCTTAGTATGCAAAGTCTCATTTGAAATCAAAGAGCATTTGCATAAGATCCATACATGGCATGGTAGTCTGTGTATTAAAAACACTATGAAAAGAAGATAATACACCTTAACTACTTTAGTGGATAAATACTAGTGTAAAAAGAGTATTCTTGATAGTACGTATTTTATTTTAAAAATTGCAACAATATTTACACAATTATCTCCAACTGCTAGAAAGCAGAATAATTGCATTTTTATTACTGTGGATGGCTGCTTTTTACACGGGTTTAGTTGAGCAAAATAATTACGTGCAGTTGCAGAAATTTTGCACTGAGCTCATGTCCCAACTTCCTGCATGAAGTGTTTCATTTTGGACAATTTGGAGCGCAAGCAAGAACCAAGAGATCTTTGCAGCCCCAGTCCTGCTGAAGTTCGCAAAGCCTGGATATACATCTCATAAATACTCTCAGGCGACCTCGCGTTCGCTCTGACTCGAGATACCAGACAGGACTGAACAATTCACTGCAGGGACAGCTCCTGAGGACATTCCAGCGGCGGAAGGCGCGGATTTACCTTGGGAAGGGGGGAATGTCCGGCCCGCAGCCGCGCGGTGCCACCAGGTGTCGCTGTTGGCAAGTGTAACATTAACCGGGGACAGGTTTTGGAGGCGGCGATGAAACTTCACTTTTTCGGTCTCCTCCCGGCAACACCCGGGCGTTTGCTTTGTTAAACTCTTCAGTGCATACTGCTTACCCTCGGCGGGCTCCAGTGGACGTGGAGATGCTGCAACAAAGCGATAGTGTGGCTTGGGAATGGCTGCAGGGTTAATGTATGAATGACCTCCTTTGGGCTTTGCTGCCTGGCAGCCGGGCTTGCCGTTTTATTTTAAAAACTAAGCATGAGCATAAACAGTTTAATAATTCTGATATTTCTGTGGTTTTGAAGCGGGTGAAGGAGAAGAGTAACTTATTTTGCTGATGCAGACAAAAAGTGGCCTGTAGAACGGTCATTCTTTTCAATCAGAAGAGGAACCTGGATTCAGGGAGCCATTTGAGGGAGTTCTGAGTGTGTGTGGCTTAGCAAGATTTAATCTGCCTGCAAGAGGAAAAGCTAGTTTATGTCTCATGGAGTAGATCACCTCAGGAATTGGTGTTGACTCTTCCAATGAGACTTCTCACATACTCAGAGGCCCTCTAAGGAGAAATAGCAGAGTTGAATGTATTTTAATATTAAGGATGTCCGCCTTTTTTGTATTCAGGATGAGTTTATCAAATGATGAACTCATTTGATATTGATATGAAGTTGTTGAATCTGTTTTCCTTTATTGTTTATGATAAAAATATTAATCTTGCCACCCTTATCTCATTAGGCAGCGCATACTGAGGAATTAAGGGTTGCAAGGAATGCAGCTTTAAATAAGCTTTAACAAGTATTACTGAATGTAATAAACCTCTCCAAAACTCCCTTTTATTTGTTGGACAGAACAAAAGTGGTTTGTGGTTTATAGTTTATATCAGAACCATATTTTTAGATGCAGAACTTCTGTATATTTATAGAGGGTGGTGTGTGAATGGCACAGGTGAAAGCAATTTGTCCTCTTTTTCACTGAGTTGATACTTCTGTGTGCATTGACTTTTGTCTTTCCTCCCCTGTGCACCACAGAATATGAATTTATCCATCCTGATTATAGAGTTCCTAGAGAAACTCTAGGTGGTGGACCAAGTACTTATTTAGAATGATGACAGCTATTATGACATAAAGCCAGATTATTTTTATTTACTTTTTTTTTTTTAGTTTGATACTGAATAGTATCTCACTCTTTTCTTAAAACCTTACTGGGAAGCCTGAATCCAATGACAACAAAGACCCTGGTTTATACCCTCGATATAAATACATCACACTTGGCATAGTCTCATTAAGAATGAATTTGTATGCCTGGGTGTCTTCACAAGAAAACTTTCCCGTGCTTGTTTTTGTGAGCAGGTGATGGAAATGTGAGAGCTGCAGCCCTTAGATGGGATGGGAAGCAGGATGCCTGATGGCAGCACCTGACTGCATAGGTGAACTGCATCAGAGCCCCAGGTATCAGCTGAGTATTGTTCCTCCAGCAGTGATTAGTACACCCCAGCTGGGAAGAATTTCGTTTAAAACCAAGCAGACTTCACAAGTAAACTACCAAAAGCTGGGGAAAAAAATGTGTCCTGAAGCTTTTCAGCTAAATTGGTCAAGAGTGTTGCTAGAAGAACGGGTGGCAGCAAGAGCTGTGTTTTGTCTCTGGAGTGAGTTCTGGCCCCAGGACTTGCTCCTGCTGTTGGTTCCGCGGGCTGATGTTCCCCTGCCCTCGGGAGCAGCAGCGTGGCTGTGCTGGAGCAAAGTTTTGCCTCTGGCCCCAGGCAAACTGTTGCTTTCCTGCGAGCTATGCCTCCAACAGCAGCATTTGGGTAATGTACCTGATACCATTTTTTTTTTAATGTTTCCAATACAAGTGTGCTTCTTAAAGTAAATTTAAGAGACAGAAAAGGGGTTGTTGTATAAGTAAGGCTTCTATAATAGCAGTTTGTATGTAGCCCAAATGAATATCTCAGCACTTTTACCTCAGTATTGCTGCAAAATAACTTGATTAAATATTTCAATGGTTATATAATGCCCGAAAAAAATCAGTGTGTTTCAGAATTTGATACTTTTGTAACCTTTGGTTAACAACTGGCATTTATGTTTTTTTAAATTGAACAGGTTAATTACAATGGACGAGGTGTAAAAAAGCTTCCTCTCTTCTAAAGACATGAATTGTTGTGTATATTATAGTTGCTCTACCTGAGGCTATGTGTATCTGAGTGAATGCAGCTTCAACAATCTGTTCTTACCATGCTAAATTCTCTAGCTCATGTGTTTCCTACAAAGTGATTTTGACAACTAGATGGTTTATGATATTGCAAAGTAAAAGTAATTGAACACACAAAAAGGTTTTAATTTAGAATAAGTGTGCTTATAGGGCTCAGAAAGTTGTAGCTAAAAAGGCACAGTTTCTTGGATTCTGAATGAACAGTATTAATTTACTTAATTTTAATGGGATTTATGACTCAGTAAAGTTTTACTTGCACATGTCATAATGAGACTGGTTTTCTTAATGTATGCAGGATCTAATTCTGGACAAATTTGGATACATGTACTATTTATATGGGAAGGAACGATACCTGCTTTTGTGTGTCTGTGTATTTTATTTCTTCTGCTTCCTAAAGACTTTCTTTTTTGTTTATTTTTTTCCCATTAGAAGGTTATGGCATATTTTAAACTCATATTTTTAATGCTCTCTGTCTTTGTTCCTTGAATTTTTTATTCTTCACGTTATTAATATCAGTTTTGCAAGGAATATCTGTAGCTAGGAGGGGAAGGCAGGGACTGGAGTTATACTCTGCTCTGAAAATTTGGCAACAACACCTGTTTTGATTAATGACTTTTGCAATGAAGTCCTTGGAAGGCTTTCCATTGTTCTTTTGGTAATTTATTTTGCCTTGAAGAACACAAATGCTTTTGTGTCCAAAAAAACCCCCTGCTTTTTAGGTATAGAATACAGAAAGAGAATACATAGAATAATAGATCTGGTATGTTATATATGTCTATGTAATAGAATGCATAGCACCATAGATCTGCTGCTGGTTTTAGTGTACTCTGGAGTTCTGTGTAACTCTAACCAGGAAAAATGTCATCTTTGGAAGCAGACTTGGCCCTGAAGCTGTTCTGGAAATGTGGTAATGAGCCTGAGAAATCTAAACTTTGTGATGAGATCTGAGTCTTGGAGAATCAGCATGGAAACTAGAAGGGTGATGATGAAGGGAGTCTCTGAATGTGTTGGCTTTTGTAGTCCAGTTTTAACTGATGTTCCCAGCAGTCAGCAATAGAACCGTGTGCTCAGGGACCCTCCATGAACCTGCTGCAGTCAGGCAGGAGTCAGTAATGGGACAAGTTGTATATGGTGGGTTGAGAAATCAACATGTGAGACTAAAATGTGATTTTTAAAAATTAAATTCTGTCTGAATCTGTTGTGTGATGGCACATTTTTCTTATCCAGAACTGTACAGAATAATACTCTGATGCAATGGTAACATATGAATATATTGCATTCCTGTCTTGAGAGTAATGATAATCCCACAATTATCTTGCAATACAAATCTGTAGGATAAACAAATAAATACAACTAGAGTCCTTTATTTACCTTAAGATAAATTAATTATCTTTTCCCCTTTACCACCTTTGACAAAGTAAAGTTATAAAGGAATAGTCCATTAGGAAAGTGTCTTTCAATGCTACCTTCTTCCTATCCTCTTGGATAAAGCCCATTGTACAGTCTGAATGCATAAAAGCCTAAACTCAGTATCTTCATTGTTTTGAATGACTTGTGGGTGAAATCAAACCTGGTCTTCTTCTGTGAGAACCTGGGGGTCATTGAGCAGTGAGGAAATTATGACATTATTTGCTTGTGAGGGTATGAAACAGGTTATAGTTCTACCTGCTTTATGGTTTCTTGTAGTTGCTGCTTTTTAGATGACTCTTCAAGTAAGGGGTTTGAACCTTGTTGCATGGCTATCCCTGGATTTGTTGTTCAATATACATGTGATCTGTTAATAGAATTTTCCATTGCTTTTGTGTCTTCAGCAGGAGTTGAAATGAAGCTATGGCTTGTAATGGTAATGAGAGGAAGTATCACAAATGCTGGTGCTGTAACCCAGAATCAATTATTGCAAACAGTCTATGGAGATTTAACATTTATCCAAATGTTTTCTGGTACTTGGGAATTGCTAAAAGATACAACTACTTTGCCTCTATCCAGATTAAGATGACTGAGAGAAGAAATTTAAGAGCCATTGTAAGGAACACTTGAATAACTACTATCTTTTAAAAGCAAGTTTACTATGTGAAAAATAAGCAGCAGATTGAACAACTACTGCTGCTTTTTTGGAGTTAAATGGGTAAGAGGGAGGATCATGACAGGTGGGAGTCCACTCCAGCTGTCATTTGGGTGCCTCAGTAATTTCTGAATTTTGTTTCTTGATTGAAGTATCCATAGTTAATTTTAATTTAAAAAAAATATCTCTATGCCTTTGATATTCTACAGGGAAAGACTTCAATCTAGAAAATAGTTTGTATTGCTGTACTTTCCAGTGTTCCTGCTTACAGACTCTGGTCACTGGATGTATGGCAGGCAAATAGCTCACAGAACGAGGTCCTTAGTTAGCTAAAGACTTCACTGTCTGTGCTCAAGAGCAAGGTCTGAGGCTGCAGGCCACAGCTGCTTTCAACTAAACAGCATTGCTTTGGCCATGGGTCCCTTCCAACTGGCAACATTTCCTGTGCTGCATCACACAGCACAGTTAATTCTATGCCTCTAAGTGTCTGTGCTGTGTATAATTGAATAAACAGAGGTGTGTTGTGCAGTAAGGGGGTGCCCACCCTCAGGTAGTGCTGTGGGGCTGTGAGACATCAGTCATCTTTTTGTTATTTCCTTTTGTTTACAGGAATGTCCACATTCTCTACAAGCACAACTCTACACCAACAGTAATTTGTGTAATTATAGACATCTGAAAATCATTATGTTGTAGATGTATATTCCCAAGGATGACTAATGTGCTTAGAGGATTGTGCATAATGAGTGCTTGGCATTTTATAGATTTGATCCAGGGAGAAGGTAAGAGCCTCAGTTTTTTTGAGCACCCTAATGTATCATCCAGAGACACCAGCAGCCACATTCCTGGTGTGTACTCTGCAGGATACTCTGTTTATGTGCTTAAACAATGTCATTCCTCAGGATATTATCAGAAGACCAAGTGGAATGTAACTTATGAGTAGCCAAATATATATGTGGTGACTTCAATTCTGCTGGTGGGATGGACCACCTTTCTCTCAGGAAACATGTGAGAACCCTGTGTATTTTTCTAAGAATATTATCCAATCTCTCATGTGCATTGGGGTGGGAGTAGGAAATGTCCATGGAATACAGGAATAATGACAGGAATAAGATCTCATATAAATTAGGGGCTCATGGTGAGCTGGTGTAGTACTTGCACCTCGAAGGGGTACAAGCAAATAATTTGAGCAGACTCTTCTGGTATTTGAACCTCAGGTTTTATGAATCGTCTTTTTTTTTCTTCTTCTAAATGCCTAAGAGGCTTTGAATTAATCTTCTCAAAGCTTTATGTGAGTCATTTTTAAGTGGTGTTAGGTTTCTTTGTTTTGTTTTTGTAAGTTAGTGAGTTTGATTTATTTTAAGAAAGTGTTTGCAGTCATAATTAAGAGAGATATTAAGCTTAATGTTAATTACACAAATTGATGTGAATATCTGATTGAGTCCTGAGAGGGTTAGATTTTTCCCAGCTGTGAGAGATGACATTAAAAGATGAATAATTTGTAATTTAACTACAGGAGTTAAAGGAATTTGCAATAAAAAATGAATGTCTTTGTTTCTGAATTTTAATAGCAAAATGTTTTATTACCTTGGGTGGCTTTAATACAGTGGTAGTGTGATGGAGAAACTAAATTATAAATCTATGGTAGAGAGAGGGCAGGATCTTTCTCTTTTGTGGAAAATACCAATCTTTTTGGAAGAGTGAAGAAGGCCTGACTATTTACGTGTGTTCTGTAAAATCCTAGGAAATTACCCCTTCCTTTCAGAGCTTTTTTTTTTGGTCATGTTTTGTAGAAGATCAAGAAGGAAGGGTATACACACAGTAACTTCTGAGACATGAAAGGTTGATTCATTACCTGTTTTCGACTGATGCTCAGTATGAATTTTCTAAATATATTTTTTATTTGCAGAATAATTTTCCCATTTGCTGTTGACATTTTCATTGCAATTCAATTCAAGACCAAGTCTGAAGTTGCCCTTGCTTTGGGGAGTGTAAGGGTTGGGTCAGATAACTTCCCAAGGTTTACTGCAACCAAATGTATTCTTTGATTATTACAGTTTGAAGTCTGTGTTTGGAGCCAGTATATTAGAAATCCCTTCTGGCCCTGGGTTCTGCAAATAGTTGTAATGTCCTGATATTTACAGAGGACTACTTTATTAGATGAAGCATTCATCCTGAGGCCCCATTCGATTAATTTTCTGGTTTTCTTAGCAGTTTTGATTATTTATTTTTCAAGAGAGAATGGGAGGAAACACGGTGCTCTGTTTAGTTTTATTACTTTAAGGAAGTACAGGGTTTGCATGTGCTGATGAGTGATTTCAGAAAACTAAGAATAATTAGGGGTTCTCTTCATTTCCTTCAAACAGGTGAAATGCATGACTGTAAAAAAACTCTGTGTGAATGGGAAACTGAAATATTTTTACTGAGTTTGGACTTGTATCATTTTGTACCAATAGATTTGAGAGACTTCACTGAATTGTCATCTTCTCTCTCCTGAGTGCTAAACCTGGAATAGTGGTAACTGCCCCAAATTTGGCTTGTGTTGCGAGATTTCTCTCCTGTTGTGGCTGATGCACTCTGTGGAGTGGATTGAGCACTAATAATGCCTTTCCCAGTGGCATCTGGCCAGGTTTTGAGTTCCCAGCATATGGCTCATGTGGAGTGTGAAGGGTGTCCC
The DNA here is from genome assembly GCA_013400495.1 of Nicator chloris. Classification (NCBI taxonomy): domain Eukaryota; kingdom Metazoa; phylum Chordata; class Aves; order Passeriformes; family Pycnonotidae; genus Nicator; species Nicator chloris. The sequence goes on from WAAE01022212.1 coordinate 20,344, forward strand.
TATACCTGAGAAAATAAACTCAGAAAGTATGATTGGAAGAAGACCTTAATGCAAAAAGTGGTGGTGTGGTTTGGTTGGTCTCATTGTAGGGGGTTTTTTTATTCACTCATTTATTCTTACCTGACTGTTTTCTTTGTAATAGACAGAGTTGTATCCTGGGAGTTTTACGTGAGGAAGGCTGTTGTGCTGGAACAGCAGCTGTACCCTGCAGCTTCTCACGTTTTCACCAGGTATTACTTGTCTGAAAAAACTCCCTGAGTACATCTTCGTTTCCAGCTACTGCTTTAAATTATTTATTTTCCTTTCTTTCTCCCTTGGATATTTGTGGAAAAAAAAGCTGGTATTTCTTTTGTAGTTTTTCTGTTATAGGAAGGTGTTTTTTCAAGTGCCATGAAGTTGCTTGGAGATTTCTAGAACTATAATTTTGAAAATCTAGAGATAAAGGGGGAAAAAAAATCCTTCCTTCTTATAAGAGTGTCTTCATTTATTTAACTGCTTTCTCTGATAATTTTTCTGTTGCTACATTAGCCAGTTGTCTATTAATTGTGAGTCAGGTAAATAATAAAGAATGTCGAAAGACTTGAACAAGTCAGAAAGGTTTCAGAGTATAATGAATTCTATGGCAAAAAATCACCTGTGTATTAATTAGCATATATTGTCAATAAGGCCAAGGTTGATGCTGCATATAAACACCTGTATCAAATATGTCATAATGTCAATTCTTGGCTTTATAAAAATTTAAATTTAAATGTTACAACAGTAAATCTATGTTTGGAGAAGAACCCAAGAAGAATCCAAGTACTACAATGAAAATATCCAGTATTTCAGTTAATTCAAAATAAATGGGGAAATTAAATTTAAATATTTTTAAAGAGTCCTTGAATGGTTTGTTGATTAGAAACTAATGTAACTCCTTGTCTAAGATAAAACACCAAACAGGCAGCAGCTGCTGGTAATTGGTGCAAGTAATTGTAGAGCCAATAAGTTGAAGAAGTGCTTATTAAAAGAAACTGCCTTCCTATCTGCTCGTAAGTTCAATTGAGTAATGCACTCTACATGTGGTCTGACGGTACGTAAATTATACACCTGACTTAAAAACACTCCATCCATAAGAGCTCCTGTTTTGCTCATCCATAAAAATTTTACTTTCTTTATTACTGACGACTTGCAGCAGCATATGGCATAATATCTATCAAATTAGGCTTTGAGGACATCTTAGACTGGCACCCTGCTGGCTTGAAACGTGCTTAATGCATATTGCAGCGGGTTTAACCCGTTGTGTGCCCCGGGGTAGGCTCCGTGCTCTCCCGCAGGAATGCCCATGTGGCCTGCCAGGCACAGCCTGGCATCCCGCTGCTCTGCTGGCATTCCACAGCAGGGATGGAGCTGCCTGCAAGTGCCTGCTGCACAGGCAGCATTTCAAAGGAATGGTTCTCATTCCAAAGAAACTTTAGGGCTGCCACTTCTTTGTTCGGCCCTGATAAGAAAATACATGAATCTGAGAAGAAGGGTTGTAATTAAAACTCACAATTTTATTTATTTTAATTTGAAATTTAAAATTAGGCAATGCTGCTGTTTTAGCATGTTAGTTTGTATGCAGATTTTCCTGGGGAAAAAAGTCCATTAGCACAATGCAATTATCTTCTAGTAAAAATTGAGATGATGTACATCCATCACACAGAGGAGTTTCTGTTCACATAGGTAATAACTCTTTTGGCCTGCTTCTAAAACAAAAAGAAAACTATTTCCTCCCAAATACAAATTTTGTCTTCAACCTAAAATATTTATACTCATCTTTGTCTCTAAAAAAATCTGTAAGAAATCCTATGCCTACAGGCCTGAAAATGTTTTGGTGTACATTTAACAAGTCATGTACCATGGGTAAAACCTGAGGAAAAATTACTGTAGATATCTACTAAACTAATAATTAAATATTGGGGGAGACAGGGGATAAAAACATCTGAGCAAAAGTTCAACAGTCACAGAAAAGTCATTTGGATGATCTTATTGTGGGTTTTATGAAAGCTTTCAGGGCGTTCTTTGGAAACAGTTTCAAGTCTGAATACTACTTTGCCTTGCTCATTGACAGTAATTTTTAATGGAAGAATTTAATTGGCACTGATTTAGTTTTTATATTTTTAAACTGAAATAAACTTATATTTTACATTACTGCTTTAGCCCCAAGGCTTACATGGCAATGTAATTTACTCTAGTCCTCTCTACCAGCAGTGGTTTTCCTGAGTACATTTGAACAAGATGTGTGTTGAAAAGTTTTGCTGCTGAGTATGGGTTATAACCTGAGGTGTTGACTGCTGCTGGACTTGCCTCAGCTGAAGACCTGGGATAAAGGTTCTTCTGCTGATGGAGAGGAGCTGCAAGGAGCTGCTCTGTTGTAGATTCACCTCTGCCACAGGGCTTTACCCACCCAGCCTTGCTGCTCTGCCCAGGCAGCATTTCCAGGGTAGCATCAGCTTAAAAATGCTTATGTGCACAGACAACTTACATGGCAAACGGTAAGCTAAAGAAATCTGAGGTTATTAATAAAAATGAGTAGTATTTATATGTAGCAGTAATAGCAAAAGAATGGCTAATTCTTACCTACAGGGGCAGGGATTTAGTTGAAATGTAGACTTAAAAGGGAGACACAAGCACTTGTAAACTTGCTTTGAACCTGGGGTCTTTTGGCATTGGTTGATGTCCTAAGTTGCAGACAAACACTTAGATTATATCCTCTCATATTCTGGCAGCTTCCATATCAACCCATAACCTGACAGTGATTGAAAGTTAGTGAATATAAAGAGAGCTGAAGTATTTCCTGTTGGTCTTTAATTTCACATGGGGGGAAATAGGCTACCTACCTGGCACTTGGCTTATGTGTAAATCTCAGCTTTCTTGATTGCAGAGGAAAAAAGTGAATGTTAAAGGATCAAAACAAGCATTCTAATTATTATATTTGAAATAGAATCTCTATGGTATTTGTTACTGAGGAAGTGGCAAAGAAAGCCAAATTAGCTTTTAAAAAAACCTCATACTTTTGAGGTTTCACAACCTGTTGCTAGCACGTTGCAAGAAAGATTTGGAACCATGAGCAAAGACAAGATATCCTTTCCAACAGGTCTGATAACTATTGTATTCATAAATATTTTTAAGTACTTAGATGTTGAATATGGACTACTCTCTGCACATTTGAATTTGAACACTAGTTGAGTGCCCATGGTTTGTTCTCTGTGTTTTTCCTGTTGATTGTTTGAGGGTTGGTTTCACTGAGAGAAAGGAAGGATCATGTTTTCTATTAGTCTTAAGTGAGTGTATTCTCCAGTTGCCTTTTTAGAACTCATCACAGCCTTCACCTCCAAACTGCTGTCTGGGAACTGGATGGGGAAGCTAAGGCAGTGTACTGCAAGGACGTAGGAATAGTGATGGGAAAAAATTCAGCTCAAGGAAGAATAAACTTTTCTGAGGTCAATTTGTGTCTAATATATCTTTAGAAACTAAAAATTAATTAGAGAATGAAAATGATCCTTGGGATCAAAATATAATAATCCATTAAACAAGTTTTTGTTAAACTATTAACATCAACTTTTTGTTCACGTGCAACCTTATTGGAGGAGGGATTCCTTTGGGCCAATTCATTAGGTAAAATCATGATTCAATGTAATCCCCTTTTTATCAAATTCGTTAATACTGAAAGTCCCTTTGATTCAATATCTTATTTCTGGCAGAGACCAGCAATTGAGACCTAAGACAGAATGTAAGAACTGACACCATAACACTTTTCTGTATCCTTCAGTGAATTTTTAAACTGCTGTATCTCATATTTTTAGTTTTTTAGGGTTTTTTATACCACTCATGTCTAGACTCTAGTCCAGACTTTACAGTGTTGTCTTCTCAAAGTCTTTGCTGTTTCTGTTACCTAATTTGGGGAGGGAAAGTGAAGAACTGCATTAACTATTAAAGATACAAACCCACAATTTCATTTCCTGTTTTGTTCTTTTAAAATCTTCACAATGTTTAGCTGACTCTTTTGACAACAGGTGGCCACTGAGTGTTTCCTTAAAACAATCTATTCTATGACCAAATGGCAGGAGTCACCTTGGAACCTCTGTATGTCTTGGTAAAAGGAGAGTGTTTGTTCTTCATAGCTGTATCCTAACTTTTATCAGCGTTCATTTCATCTGCCATTTTGTTGCTCATTGACTTGGTACTGTGCCAGTCTTCCATGACATTCCAATAGGAATTTTCCCCCACTAACTCTGGTAACCTCCTTTCTTTGAATACCGCAAATAGCGTAGACATTATCGTATTTCTTCATGGCCTGCTACTGCTCACATCACACTGCTTATGGAGATGTCTTCCTGCTCATTGCCCTCTATTTCCTCTGTTGTTTGGGGGGTGGTATTATTTATTTTAAATTTTATTTATGTATAAACCAGGTGAAGTCTGAACCTCACCGATGGCATGGGTTGGGACATCACATATGGGTCCAGGCTATATTAGTCTTAGCCCCCTATTGAAGTTATTTAAAGAGTAGAAGATAGTATTTTGCACTATATATATTTGCTAAGTTTATGATTTTGAGCTTTCCTGCTGACACCAAGCCCTGTGCACCCCCGAGGCTGTGGCCTGACCTGTAACTGTGTGGGTCAGGCTGCCATCAGGTGGCTGCAATCGATTTACTCCAACAGGTTTTGCACAGGCAACACGTGAGTCGCACCTATTCTGGCAACGTGTGCAGTTGGGCAGTGAAGGAAACAGCTGCCAGCAGAATCCAAATTAATCTGTTGCAAAGGTTAAGTACTGATCATTGAATTCAACAAGGAATTGCTGGAAGGGAAAACCATTCTAATGGTCTGTTACTGGTAAAATTTTCAATCTTAAATTTCAGGTTTACTGCCTTTACTTGTGAAAATGTTTTCAGTGTACATCTGATGATGTGTTAAGAGTATCACAAAGGAATGCATATTTAAATATCCATATGTGAATGCAGCACTCTCAGTGATAGTGAAATTATACTGTAATCTCCCACTGAATGATAAGCATTTATAAGATTAAGAACTAAAGCACTGTTCAGTAAGGGACAGAGTGGAAGAACTTAGCTGGCTTTATTGTATTCTTATTGGTTGGACAGGAAATTAAAATGTTTTTAATTATTCTAAAAACAAATAAATTACTTTCAGATAGCTTTTTAAATTTGCATATTATTGTTCTCCAGAACTAGCTTAATTGACTCTTACTTCAGCTACTTTAAATCCTTTTAAAGTGTTGTGTTCAAAACCAATGCTTTAAAGGTGCTTCTTTTCCTTCAGCAAGGAGTTGCTTTACAAGAAAAAATAAAAACCTGAACTACATATTGAATTTTCCAGGCTGTGTTTCTGCACAGCAATCTTCTGAAAAAGTGCAATTATTTTTTTTTTCCACTCAAGCATGCATTTGAGAGGAATGAGTAGATCAGATAAAGAGCAGAGATTCAATTCAACTCAACCTTGAGTCACTCCCTGACTCTGTCTCTTTAAAAAGGAAAAAAAAAACCCCAAGGTGGCAAAATCAATACAAACCAATAATAACTTCACATTTGTGGAAGCAACATGAATGGCTCTCCAAAATATTGAGACACATCCAAGTACATTTTAGCAGAGCTGATATTTATCAGAAGTCATTTGCCCTCAAGCAGATGCTCTCTTTCATTGTGCTCCTGTCACAAATGACTAAGATTTATGACAGACAATTACAGCATCTGCAGTTAGCAGCCTTATAATCAGCACCATTATTTAACGATTGGTGCAATAAACTGACTCCTGTTACTGTTTATCAGATATCAGTCAGTTCTGGCTATTTTCTTCAGCTCCCCAAATCACAGTATGGTGCAACCACTGCCTTTTAATGGCTAGTCAGAAGCAGGCACATTTTCACGTTTTGTGCAGACTGCCGAGGAAAAAGAAAAGGCAACCAATTACATGTATGTATGGTGCCCTCTCATTTGAGATGCCTGTGTATGTAACTATCTCTATACAGTCTAAAACCTCTTGGAAAAAAAAAATAACAGCTTTTACTATTTCAGATAAGAGCTTCTATTTAGGCTTCTGCATGGGGAAAATGTCTTCTGTGTAAATATTCATATTTTAAAGAGTGAATAAAATGTTGATATACTGTAGTAGTCATATTCTCTTGCAGCATGAATTCTATGTATATTTGAGAAAGGGGCGACATCAATTCATTTTTCAGTCTCCTGAATGTTAGGCTAATAAGGGAATTGTATTTTAAACTTGGTAATATTCTTATCAAAATTAAAAGCTTGAGAAATGTCTTCGTTGAGCCTATTAATGAATGCATATGATGTATTTTATAAGACTTCTCTTTGGTCTGCATTTTTTTCCTGGAAACCTTGTGAGAGGGAGGTGAAACATGTTTGAGCTGCAAGTCCAGCTGAAAAGTATATTAAGCCTTGCTTGTGTTCCAAAAGCAAAGATGTAATTTCAGTGCCACATTCTGGCATTACTTAGACCAGTGATCATCATGAGTCTTGTTCCCTTAAATAAATGCTGTTGTAAGCAAATGCTTTGTGTAACTGAGAGCAGGCTCTGACCACTGTAGCCTGAACACTAAATTTCCTAAGATTTTTTTATTGCAGTGCCTGCATCTTGTCTGCCTTAGTTCGTGTCAGAGTATAGGTTGTGTTTATTGATGTAGTCTTTTGTTTTAGATGCTAAGTGAGACTGACTTAGCCCTAAAGTTTTCAAGGAAAAACTTGACTGTTTTAAGTGACTATGGAAAATAAGTTAGATCACATATTGTTTCTGCCAGTAGAAAAGGAAGTGTAACTAGTGTTTTTCTGTTCTTTGTGGAGGTGAGTCATCTGGTCAACAAGCAGAATTTAAACTGAAACTGCTTGGCACAGACATCTCCTGATATGTGAATTATAGGTATTCTAAGACCATGTTTGTTGGCTTGTTTATTAATAAACTAAGAACTCATGGGGCAGATTATGTTTCTTGGTTCAACAAGTACCTAACCTGTTGTTGTTTTCTTTCTCTGGAATAAATGATCACATATATTTCTGAGGTATTCCAGCAAAAATTCAGAAGATAAAAGCTCTTCCGCATGCCTTGGGTTAAAATGTCATTTCTGTTATTTTCATAGATTTTTCACTGTGTATATTCACTTCATTTTTTTAAAGAGTGTACCTGTGAGTGGTTATAATCTTGTGGGTTCTTAAAATTTAGAGGTTTGATTTCAAGGTTCTTTTATGTCTAGAGCAGTCACCATTAAAATTTATTTCTTATCTTTTCAGTAGATCATAAATATATTTGTCTTTTATAATAATTTTAGATGAATTCTGCACTGATAAAGAGAGATATTGAGTCTACTAAAACTGGGTGTATGAGACACAATTTCTTGTCCAGATTTACCTATGTAAGGCTGTAATACCCTTGAGAGTGTTTGTCTTAAGAAAACAAATAAACAAATCCAGGGGAAAAAACAGTAGAAAAGCTGACTTCTGAAAATGGCACTTTGATTTGTATATTTTTGATTTTTAAGTCATTCGTGAACACAGAATGTCATCAGAGTGCAGTCATGGAGCAGTTTTCTTATACTAATGAGTACCTGCCAGGGACTGGATTGAGGCATCTGAATTAATTTTATTTTCAGCTGACGTAGATGTTAGATGATATTTAAGATGATTAATGGCAGAGGATACCAATGGTAGGAGCTGCTTAGTGATGGAATTATACTATATTCAAATCAATAGAATTTAGTCTTCTAACTCTCAGAGCCTTTTTTTTTAATGATTTCTGAATTACAAAACCACCATAGCCATGCTTTGAATGTTGTTCACATGCTATGAACAAAGGATTCCTGAGATAAATTAAAGCCAGGTGCAAGACTTGACACATATTTATACACTAAATTCATACTGATGCACTGACTCTGCCAGAAAAGAATATTTGCTAGCTGACAAGGAACTCTGGGGTGGGTGGTGAATAGGCTGTAATGCTGCACTAAGTTCATGTAAGGAATGCTCAATTATTACAAACTTTGAGAGTTTGTCAGAGGAGGTTGTGGGACAGAATAATGCAAACTGTTTAAAGCAGATGCTAAAACATTTTGGAAGTGAAATTTTGACTTTTGCTTTAAGCTAAAATCAGAGGCCCCTGTACGTCACCGATGTCATACTTGGTAGTGGATGTCCCTGGAGATATTTAGGACCTAAGCTGTGGGAAGAGCTCACTTGTTAACTCACCTGATACTGCACATGCTTTAACTGGGGGAAAAGACTGTCCTTTATCATAATAGCTGTTGAACCCAACCAACTGCAGGTTGATAATGAGTTGTTATAGTTTTAGAAAAAATGATGGGTCATGTTGGAGCTTCAGGATGCTGGAGTGCGATTTGATGTAAAAACTTGTGAGATCTCTGGAGTAGTTTATTTCTATATCTTTTTCTTTGAATGGAATATTAAATGTTTCTCTTTGTCTTGTCACTTTTTCTTCAATTAGTAAAAATTGTCAAAATCTTCATCTAAAAAGTGAATTTGTTTGGAAACCTCTTTTGCTAGAACAAACCATTGCCCTTGTTAAGGAGCTATCCAGGGTGAGAGGAACAGGGAGAGGAGAAGGTGCCACGTTCTTGTGCAACACCTGTGACTTTCATTTGGGGTTAATTCAAATGAACCTCTGCTCTTTTGTTCATCAAGCATTGCCTTTGAAGATAATGTGCCTCTACTCATAACGTATTAAATAGGTTGTGTCTGTCGTGGCAGTAGCTTAGGCAAAAGTAATTCATCATTAAACCAGAAATCCAGAGAACAATCTGCAAATTAAAGCTTTTGCAGTAGAAGATTGTAAACTGGGACCAAAGTTTTCCCTTTGTGCAGGGAGTCATTGTGAGATACTACACCACTGCTCTCTCAAAATAATGATTTCTCCGGGACAGAAATGAAATTGTAGGGCTGTGTCCCTGGAAGCATTTTCCTCCAAAAAATATTTGAAATTAATATTAAATAAGCAGCAAAACATGATCTCCTAGTGTAATGCTGAGGCAAACATATCAAGAATAACCTTTGGATATATCAGCAGGCAAACAGTGCTGGCATAAAGGAATTATTAATGCATATAGTTCATGATTCTTACAAGAATTTTACTGGAATGCTTTATACAGTTGTGTTTGTGGAGTTTTGGGGTGAATTTTTTAGGTTTGTTTTTTGTTTTTTTTTAAACTTGGCTCACAATACGAGATTTTTAGAAGTCTCATCTTTTAATTTATCCTTCTCCTACCTCCAAAAGTCGTTACTTTTGATATAATCTACATTGGAGAAGATTGCTGACAAACGAGTTACTGTTGATAAAGGATGATAAACAGACACAGGCTATTGTTCTAACTCGGCTGAAATTCAGGCTATAATCAAAATATGCTGTGAATAGTGATTTTTATACCCATAATTTCAAACCTTTCCTCAAAATAGCTTTTGTAAGAACATGCTCCTTATCATTCTGAATCTGTAAGTTCCTAATTCTAGAACTGCAAATTGAAAACGTTACTTTTTTTCATCCAATAACTTGAACTGCTTGAGTTGCAAAACTTTTCTGAGTAGCTGGGCAGTAAAACATGGTCACAATGGACAGTGTTCACCTTCCCTACAAGGTTTGCTCTTCCACAGAGGTAGAACACGCCTGAGCTATTTCCGGCTAGATAAGGTATACAATCAATAAAATCTTGCAGCAAGAACACTTGTGTGATTAGTTCATTCAGTAATTCATAGAATTATTAATGCTTTGGAAGAAACATAATTTCAGTGTAGGACCAGTTTTCACAGGTTCTGCGTTTTGTCCTAATAAAAGGTCAGAAGTGAGTGTCCCTACTGCCTGATCTCTATGTGCTCACTATACTCTATAACTACTGATTTTTGCTGGTGAACTAAGACATGAAAATTACCTTGATCTTCTTTTAGTGGAAAAAGGTGACAGATTCAATCAGTCAGTCACTAGATCTCTTGAAATTAGAAACACTTCCTTTTGCAAAAGAGTAAGAACAGGAAAAACTATTGTTCATTTCACTCAGGTGACATTTCCCTCTTTACATCCTTGCCATCAGCACATGATTTTCTGTCAAAATTTCTAGCTTTTTAATAAAATGCAAATGTGAATCTTGTGGAAGATCAGAAAAGTTTCTTCTAGTGCAGAAGAGTGAGGACAGGACAGCAATGAGTGTAAAATGTGTCTGTGCTGTTTGGTATGCTTGTGTGTAGGATATTTGCAGCATGGGAAAAGTACTGATAGTAGCATTATTATATTTCTTGATAAGTTTTCAAAAGAATCCAAAGTACTTTCTAATGGAAATATTTCTGCAGCTGTCAGCCTAATACTCTATAGGGGCCATGAACACATGTTGCCCAGGAAAATCCTGGTCACATGAAGAGATCCACAGTTTCCTTCTCTCATAGCTATTGATTCATCTTTATGAGTGAAATGCTGTAGTATTTCTTGAGCATTGCCAGCATCTCACTCTGTCATGTCAGGTTTGTTTCCGGACCACACAGATTAGATCAAATCTAATTTTCATTGGATTTTAAGGGTCACATTTTGAAATACAAGTAATTATTCACATACTAGTTGGATCTGGGTTTATAAAGAAATCAACCTGGTAAAACGTTGCTTCCAAGCCAGAGGCAGCATCTGCTGCACAACCATTTTATACTCCTGTTTGCACAAATGTTTGTCATTACAGTCCTGGGATGGCCAAGCCAGACCAGACTCAATGGACCTCAGTTTGGGACCTTCTCACTCTTCCCCTTCCTTTCATTATTTTAATAATAAACCACGTCTAGGAGTTACTACTGGAGGTTTAACTGGAAACACAAATGACAAATGATGTACAGGGCAGCTCATCCCCTGGTGGGGGAAAGGAGTAAGGGAAAAAAATAGATCATGAATGGAGAGTAGGGGATGCAAGAGAAGTAGTAGTGAAATAGTAGAATAAAATTGGTTTTGTTAAGATGAATATTGATGCTTACCTTTATCAGGTTTTTCTAGTACTAAAATACATTCCTTGTTTTAAAAGAATGCACTTTTGTCCAATACCTGGGTCTGGAAAATGTATTCTAGAAAAACCTGGAAGGACGGACATTTATTACCATAAGACAAACATATAGCAAAAGACTCCAAGATAATTGAGTATACTAATGAAAGAGACCAAACAAAAATAATACAATTTTTCAAGACCCTAGGGGTTTTTTTCATAAATAAATATATGATTGCAAGTAGAACAAGTGCTAAATTTCTCCTTCATATAATTAATTTAACTTCAGTCACATAAAAAGTTTGCATGACTTCTTGGAGTGAATAAACAGATCTCTATTGGAACAAGAGGCCCTTGGTATTTCTTGGAACCTGTTTTTAACTGAAGTCATTGTTTTCAGATATAGCAGATTTACACAGTGTCACATCACTGTGCCCATTCTTTTTCAGCATCTGCAATTCAGTGTCTGGCATCTGCCTTTGTGGGTCCTTTAGCAATTCAGAAGTAGTTCTGCCTTGTTCTGGGAAGCTCTTTGACATCTGTGGAATTGGCAGGGGTGGAGTAGTCGGGTTTTCTGAAGTCTGTACAGTTGGGCATAATTTTGCAGCCATGTATATTTGTCTGTTCTTGATTTTGAAAGCTGTGACTGAGTGGGCAATTTTCACCATAATGCTTGAAAGGAATCAACAATTAAAATCATCATTTACCAGATCAAGTTTTTTTTTTCAATTAGTTTTAGGATTGAGATTTTCCTGCTATCAGAGTAAACTGATTGGAGTCTTTAAAAATGAAAGATTTACAGATGGGTCTATTTTAGAAGACTATAACTTGTAGGCACATGGAAAGTAAAATCAGAATTTATTCCTTCTACGCTTAGCAAAAAATTCTGGTTAATTGATGGATATCAGTGCATGAGAAAAATGTAATAGTTATGCATTCAGTGTAGTAGCATTCCTTATTTATGCTATTGTTGAATTAATAATATAATGGCCAACACTGTAGAGGTGAATCTGCATGATGTGTGGTACTAGGAGGAAAAGCAGAATTATTTTAGGCTGGTTTTCAGGTGATTGTTTTGGGGTTTTGATGTTTGGGGGTTTTTTTTCCCCTGCATACACTGAAGCAGACTATTTAATAATAACAATGAAATAACAAAAATGAGTAAGAGTAATTTGAATTTTTTCTATGGTTTTATTACTTAATAATCCATGGTATATTGTGGGACTTCTGTGTTGGTGTTATCATAGGGAAATGTTTATCAGCTACAGATGTTTATAAGGTTATTTTTAAAAGAATCTTTTTAGAGGGTTAGAGTTAATTGTGTGTACAATGTAGTGATCTGGCTCCCCCTAGTGTAGTGAAAAATCCCCCAAAGATTTAATCAAGCATTTAATGAATTAATAAAACTGGAAAATGTATTTTTGGGAGACATATAAAATAACAAACTTGTTCCACTGGAAAAACGTCACTACAGTTTTTGGAAATGAACAAAAAAAAATATTTTTCTGAGTAATTTTTACAGCAGCTTTTTGAGTGAAATGAAATGAGTCGTGTTTCTAAAATAAATTTTTCAAGAATTTGTTGTAGGAAATAACGCTTCTGATACACTTCTTCAAACACAGAATGTGTTACTGAGTTCTGGAAATGGCTGCAAATTTGCCACCTTCCTGTCCTCTTGGGAGAAGATTTGTGTGAAACAGAAATGTTTAGAGCAGCTCTTTCTAAAATGAAAGTGTTTGGTGAAATCCTCTTTCTTCTTGTAGCTGTTACACTCTATGCATGTAATGAAATCATAAACGGAAAATTATAGCTTCATTCGAGGGAATGTGAAGCCTTACTCCAACAGATGGCATCAAAACACCGGGCTGAACTGTATGATTGCTGATTGTTAATTGCTTCTGTAAAACAATCCTTTTAAACAGAGTAATGCATTTTATCATACAGATTATAGTTCTACGCATTTTGGTTTTTCAATATGTGTTAACATTTTCTCCTCCAGTGTAAGATTTAGTGTTTGCATAATTATCGGATTAAACAACAGTGACTCATTTTTTTTTTTTAAGAAATGAGGACAAGAAGATAGAGAATTATGAATCACAATTTTTGTTTATTCAGAAATGCTAAATTACTGTACAAGTATGAGCTTTTATTATGCACAAAACAAATGGAGCAAGATGCCCTGAAGTGCAAAAACAGTCACCTAGTCCAGCATTCTTCACTCGAGAAACTCCCTGTGACGTTCGTGGGAGCCTTGGCTGTGTGAGGAAAGCAGAGTGCAAAGATACTTTACAATATCCATTAATCATTATGAAATCAATACCCCTGATTATCCATTTGTATTGTTCTTGCACCGTAAGGGCTGGATGTTTTACGCAAAGCTAAATGAACGGGGAAATTCTCTGAGATGGCTTGGTTAGTCCATCAGTAATGATGTGAGGAATTACATGAGAGTTTGTTTCGTGGAGTTGTTCTCTTGTTTCTAATGTAGTCAGCCCGAGAGTGTTGCAGAGATAGCAGGCTCATGTTTGAGGAGTCTGGAGGCTTGCACCTTCCAGGTGCTGTCTGCCCTTGAGCCAGGGGAGAGTTGTGTGGTTCTGCTGCAGGATTTTATCCCGTTCACCAGGTGTGATCCAGGCTGGGGTGCTCTGTTTGCTCATACAGGACTCTTATGACCTCATCTGGGTGAGTGTTGCTTTTTCCCTCAGTGTAATGGAGGTAGCTAGAATGAGAAAAAAAATCAGGCTTGGAAAATAAATTATGAAATAGCTGTGCAGACTTTCAGGACTTGTACTCCAGACTGTCTTCTGTTGCAATATTATGTTATTATATGTTCGACAATGCCTCTTATATATAGAATGTGTAATTATATTAATGTCATAACTATATTGTAATCAGCATGCAGCTGGATGCTAAGTGGAATATCAGGCCTGCAATAATGTGCCATTAATTGGCCTTGGTGACAACCTGTGACAAAAAGGGGCGTGTGATCATTGTGTCCTGCAATCTGTTTTAGCTCAGTGGATCAAGAGGGGCTGTGGTAGAAAGAAACATTCTTACGTCAAAGTGCTGTTGGTTCATGTTTTTGTTTCACAGAAGTGAAAAAGGTTTTCCTCAACTTCAGTGAAGTTGTCCATGAGCAGCAAATTTGTGATCTAATGGTTCTAGAAAGGTGGGAAAATGCAAATCTATCCATTGACCTTCATCCTTTGCTAGCACATCCTAATGATTTTTTCACAGACCAGTAAATGGACAACAGGCAATTTCTGTGGAGTTTTAGTATCTTTAGCTTATTTGAAAATGTTTGTGACATCTGGAAATACCTGGCTGCATAAATGAGTAAATAAGTTAGCCTATCCTCAGTAGTCTAAAGATAATTTGTCTGAACCGTTTAGGGACCACTTGATATGGAGAGTTGAGTGACACAGGTGTGCCAGGGATATGGTTACACCAACTCCTCGTTCCTTCCCTAGGTTACTCCTGAAATGGCACAGGAAATTGAAGCCACTTGAAGAGAGTCAATAAACTGGAAGCAATAAGTTTGTCTAGACCAATTTAGGAAGTCCTTTATCTGTTCCTGGAGTATGTTTGAGTACTCTACAAAAGCTTTTTCCATAATACTAGAAGGGAACAATAAAAAAGAGGGAATTCTTCAATGCACTCTTGTGGTAAAATACATCTATATTTTACCATAAGACACTGCTACTGGGTAAACTGAGGCAAGGGTTAATGGCTTGGTTTTCAAGAGGGTTTAATTCCTACATCTTTCATTGAAATGTGATTGCTAAGTGACAAAAAAGCAAAATGTATCTGTATGGCTATGAGAATACAGCAGTCTCTAGTCTGAATCTTGTGCTTTTATACTAGTGCCATAACTCATTTCTCTAGAGAATTTTACTTACAAACCTTTCATTCTACCTTGTAATGCAGCATAAATCCCTGTAAAGGATTTTCTGCTTTCCAGGTAGTGTGGAATGGGCCACAACCAGCTTCATGCCAATGGAGAGACTGGATTAGCTAGTGTAACAGTCCATTATGGAAGCTGTAATTGTTGAGGTTGGCTGGTGCATTAATAAGAATGTTTGTGTATGGAGTTAAATGTCTGAATCTTTTATAAGAAATGTGATTTTTGAAAGGTTGAAGAATGAGTAGATACTAAGAATTTCTGAAGTCAGGCCATATGCTGTGATAAAAGAATAAGGCTTTTGCAGTCAAAACTAAAAATGGTGGAAATAAAAACAAAGCCAAATTAAGCTGCGTTCTGTTTTCACATTCTAAAGATGAAAAGCAATTTACTTCTTCAGGCATGGAACCTGTTGTAGAATGACGCTGTGTTTAAATATTGCATATATATTCATTTGTAGAGCCATCTGTTGTCACATCCATAGTACCTGTGGGTGCTGACCTGGTGGAGATACAGTGAAGCTGGTGTTGGCTGAATTGTCAAAATTAAAAAAAAAAA